>JANZLH020000362.1:131935-142825 GCA_026770325.2 Erythroxylum fimbriatum
CTTACACAACAAATCCTCGATCAATGATGCAGGTAAGCTTCTATAGTTGTGACATTGCACATTATGTCATTTGATGCACTCTTCTTGTGCTCCAAGCTAATGGTTGAGCTTTAACCAAAACATCTAAGCCAAAAGTGATAATTGTCATACCAAAGCGGACATTTGAGAATTTAAATTACAAAAGTTTGCTTTTAAAGATGATACTACAAGAAAATCTGGTTAGACTTAAGTTAGAGTTGCATTTTTTATTTTTTCATTCAATGTGTACTTAGCAGGCTCGGTGTCTACGCCATATTAAACAGCAAGATTAAGCCTTATGTTTTTGCTCTCTTAAAGGTGCTCTCACTTGCAGCCTGCAGTTTGTCTAGGGCTGTTTGATTACATATTGTTCTATCTAATTAACTTTCAACTATGACACATCTGGAATTTGCTTTGAGAAATTGTAACTTGTGGCCTTTTGCAGAATCGGTACTTCACTGCATTTTGGACAGCAAGAAAGAAACCAGCAGCTGCAGCGATACATTCTACAGCATAACTACTCACCCTTGTAGCATAAGAATGTTAAAGAGCATGAATATATCTATGAATCAGTGTTGGTATATTTGTGGATAGTTATTCCTTCATGTGGATTAAAATTAATGGATTGGTTCTTTTTGAGATGGCAAGGCTTTTGGTTTGCCAGGTTTACTTGGTTGTATAAAAACTTATGGTGAGTGTTGGTGTTATTAGAATTTTGTTTATGCCATATAGTGGAAAAAGAAGTTATGAGAACGGAAAAAGTATGCTCTGTATGTTCTTTTAGGTTATAATCTCTGATTCTGATTGCCTGATTTCTCCTTTCTTGCATGTTTCTACGGTCTTTTGCCTGATGTCAGCGTCATAATTTTGTAACTGGGGTTGTTATACTTGAGATACTTTGATATTCTGCATAATTAATTCTTTTATGGTTTCTTGCAGAAAGTGACAAAGTTCTCTTTCTTTTTGTTTTGATATTTCAGTTAGAGAACATTCTTTAACTACTAAAATACCAGCTTCCTTTGCATGGCAGCCATAACTTCAACTTCTGATGGTATTGAGCCGTGCAAATAACCTTCTTCCTCTTGAACAAACTAACCACTTTTCGGCCCACCATTATGTCCTCCAACCTTATTACATACGTACTCTACTCTTCCAATCTGCATTTGTTATATAGCATTACTCCACCATGAAAACCAGCATAAATGTCATTGTTGCCTTTATGGTACTTCTGCTGGTAGCAGCAGAACTGGCCACGGGTTATACAGAAGGAGCCCGGTTCACACTGAACTCCGGCCATCTTGGTCCAGATGTGTTTGAATGTGGTAGAGTAGCTGTGGGTTTCAGAAAGTGCTACACTTACTTGAAAGGTTCTGAAAGCAGGCCATTGGTGTCATGCTGCAACTCAGTTAAGGTGATTCTGGGAATGGCTGCCAGCACGGAAGGCAAACCTCTGGGTTGCAAGTGCTTCAAGGAGGCAAATTATTACTTCTGACAATGAAGGTTAATGCCATTTATGAACTTGCCGAGGAGTGTCACATTGGTTCTGCTCCATCTAACTGCGGCAGCTGACTTTCTAATACATATTTTACTGACAAAAGTGGACGACTCCTCTTTCAAATGAGGGATTCATAGTTATAGCTCAGTATTAAGTAATGAACAAAAGAGATTGAATAAACATGAAGCTCTCCCTAATGTCTCTTCACTTTAAACATCTTTCCTCCATTTACAACTTGCAGTCTTGACAATCTATGTTTCCGAACTTCCAGTTTATTTACATCATGTTAATGCAGACTCTCCAACAATCACCTCACCGTTGCATTAGTTTCAACTTTAAAATACAACAAATCCAAGCTCACTTAGTAGTGGTATGAAAACAAATTTGTTACATGGTGTAAAACTGGAGTTAATCTAGTTTCTCCAAGTTCCTTGTTAAAACGTCCTTTGACCTAATGGCGTACGACAGGTTTTTGCATGATAATCACAACCTTCATATACTTCCAGCCCTGACTGGCTTAGTTGATCTTCACTAAAACATGCACATCGCTTGCTCATCTTCCCTTTCAGGGCAAGTTCTACAGTTCGCTGAACTAACCTTGGAAATCCATTGTCACACCAGACCTAGCACCAGCATTAAAGCTTAACATAAATTAACATCACAAGAAGAAAGCCTATGTCTTCTTTTTATGATATCTACAGGTTGGGTGTGCAGCCTCATAATCATATCACAAATTTTTGTTAAATCACCATTCACAAACGTTTAGGAGTATATTCTCAATACATGACATAGTATCAGAAGTAAGAAATTGCATTGGGTTAAAAAGAATATTCATCTATTATGTGCTCTGTTGAATATGATCATGCAAAGTGGCACATAAAAAGCCTATGTAAATACCTTCAAAGAGATGTGATTATCCAAAGAATGGCAATGTTTTAGAGAAATACAGCAATTTTCGGAGAGTCAACCACAGTCCTCAAAACTAGTCATGACTATAAAGCTTGGATATTGCGATTTAACAAACCACAAGTTTAAAATTGGTTCCACCATACAAAATTTTCTAATTATGATTCTGAGTTTCTTGACATGTGAAATTTTGTACTAAAGGAGTAAGTGCATGCCTGAACTTCTGGATTAGATGATTGCCTGTAGAGCTACATAAGACCCTCTACAAATGCTTCAATACTTGTTAATAATTTCAGAATCTATGGACTATAGTTCATAAGGAAAATTTACCCGTATATCAACAGAACAATTCTGCGACACAAACCAACCTTCTAGTTCTGTAAATTATAAACCTGAAGACATCTTTCGAAAACCAATATTGAATATCTTTTATTTTGCTCAGTAACTGTATTTCAGTTTGCATCAGCATTATGATAGAAATTCATGTGGAACGCTCTAAAATAAGCAAGGTTTTCATTTTCAAAGAGAAGCATACCTCTCCACCCTCATTCTGACTCCATGTTGAATTGCAACTAGGATGTTTGGCTTCTTCAACTTTCTGTTTCTCCAAGAGTTGAGCACCTCTTAAAGCCTTTGCTTCTGCTCCTTTTAAAGATTTGGTAGGATTTCCTTCACTATCGTAATAACGACCAACCAGTTTACCAACAAATCTGACAATTAGTAATTAAAGATTGAGAAAAAACCAAAATATTGGCCTCATTCATGCAATTTGTGATCCACAAAATCATATATTTGACAAATAATAATGCGATCCTAGGATAATTCTGACAAAAAACTTGAAAAATATTGATACAGAGTGCTGACTTCGGTAAAGGTACAAGGGGACATATTGTAGATTATCACAGGGTTCCATCTATGATAATTAAACTCCTCCCATTTCCAAAACAGATAAATGCAAAAGACATGTTCAGAACCGGTCATCATCTATCCTTCCCAACAAGATATCAATCATGCAATGACATGATTCTATTTCCCAACAGAAAAATAATTATCAACAGAAACAAGCAGATATAACCTGGAAAATGAAATTGTGCTGCATTTTCTTAGTTATTCTCATCATTATTCACATTATATCCAAAATGTCACCATTCTTGGAGACAGCAGCTTCACCAAATTTCCTCTGGCAAAATACTGTATGATATAAAGTAAATTTTATTTGGTTATATATTATCTCCAAAAGCTAGCAAAGTTTTCACCTAGATTTAGAGACAGAACTCTGAGTACATACATAAATAGAAAAAAGAAATGATTCAATTGAAAACAAACATATGCAAATTGTTGCCTATTTACAAACTAAACAGATAAACCAAAGTCTTTTCAGAAACTGAAGAACAATACTAGATAAAAACTGAGTAATTACTTGATTGCATTATGTAATTTTCTCTCCATTAGGAAAACAAAATACGGGGTCCTTACAAGTTAGATTGTAAGTGAGGGCTTGCCTGTGCATATGAAGTTGGTTTCTCTAAGGATATATGTATGTGTATGCGCACGAATAAGGCAACTTACGTATAGCTTCTGAAGTAGAAGTCCCGCCAATCAACAATACTCTTCACCTGTAAATGTTGAATAATTTAAAAGGGCATCTTTAGCAACTCTGTTGACTTTCAGCAAGAAAAGGCAAGGCAGCTGATCCTAATACTGTCTCCAATTCAACAAGACATACCAATGCAGTACTCATAGTAAGCTTCTCTCTACATGCAATCAGTGAGATTCTTTAAGGTAAATCATGCATCAAAGTAACTCTTATAGGAGGGATGAATGAAGAAAAGTTTTCTCAAAGTGAGAACCACAGAGACTTGCTATTCACCATGAAAAAGGAGTCAAGTTGTTGATCATTAGCAGTTCATATACACCCATTGAAAGTAGTGATTTCAGAAATTCAATGATTTCTGTTCTTAAGCAAGATTTGTCCTGATCACCTTCTCATCAATTATTGAAACTACATTAACTAATGTTTGGCTTCACTGCTTTTCACAAGTATTTCTCCCAATTGAAAAAAATCTATAACATTCAATGATAAAATGCTTTTGGAAAAAATAAAAATCCAACTCACAGATCGTATCAGTCATTTTCTTATGGAAACATTTTTCAATCAGAAAATTGATATGTTTAAATTATGGTTCTTAAACTTGGTTATTTTAAAGTTTTGAGCAGAACTACCTTGTATGCATGGAGTTAAAAGATTCCGCAGATACTTTTTGGTCCAAAGCTAAAATTTCGTATGGCTTAATCTAGCTATTAAACGCTACCATTTAATTAAAAATTGATTTACGCTACACTCTAATTTGTCATATTTAGATCTGAATAAGAATACAAACAAAATTTACCTCAGAGCTGGATAAACCATGCAATGAGTCTGTGAGTCCATCTCCTAAATCAAACAGGGCCAAAGAGAAAAGATGCGATTAGAAAGTCAATTCATTTATCTCATTGATTCATCAAAATTTTCTGTTCAATCAAAAAATCAGCAATTAAGCTATTTCTGACCAGTGGTGGCCAGAAGTTCTGGTGTTCAATACTAAAGAAGGTGTAAGCAAGTAAGTTTACAGAATAATATGCCAATATTAGGCAGAACAATCTGCCAAGATTTTGTGTTCTTAAAACACAGAAGATAAGCAAAGGAATATTGGCAGCAATTAACAAAATTACCTGTAAAGTTTCCGGAAACAAATGCACGTGAAGCATCTCTGAAAATAGGAATGATAAAGATTTCAGCTGTCAATATATGAGACTAGAGATATACAGAAAGCAATATACCTAAAAAAGAAAACTCTGCATATAGTCCTCAATAGGCCTTATTCAACAAAATATTATCAGATGAAGGATTGTGAAATCATTACATAATTAAAATCAAAGAACATCAAACTTGGTACTAATATTTTAGCTAACTGCATGGAAGCATCATATACATGTGAAAGTTGGAATAGTTGCATAAAGAACAATCAAAAGCACAAACCTTCCAGCAAAATGATTGTAACGCCCTCCTACACCGTAGTGAGATTTTCCTTTAGTTACATCAAACACCGATCTGATACAAATACAGTAAATTTCATCCAGTGATGGTATTAAATGCCAAATACAACACATTCACATACCCAAGAATTCCTAAAAGTATAGGCAATGATTCATCAGTTCCATTATACAAGGCAAGCACTTCAGCATTGAACAATCTCTACAACAAGAAGCGAGAATCAAGTCAATGTTCGAAGACCAACAATAAGCTAATCAAACATAAAGCACACAACCAAACTAGTTAAACCATCAAGGGCATGATGAGTAATGTTCAAATCTTTAACAATCCCAGATAAAGGAAAACCAAAATTCTTCAGTTTCAACACATTAAGAACAACGCCGCGCACATTTCAACATCTGGGTTAGCATAGATAACTATAAAAGTGAAAACTTTCCTGTCAAAAAGTGCTAAAACAAAAAAATTAAATTAAATTAATGAACCGTTAGATTGAAATAAAAGTGGTTAATGAAAGAAAAAAGAGAGGAGAGTGAGGTAAGACCTGTTGAAGAGTAGTGCTGTTGTTGTGGTTGATGGGAAGACTGAATCTAACTATAATAGCAATAAGAGCAGCCAAAATTGTGATCCTGACAGAAGGAGATGTTGCCAGTCTCTTCAAGAAACTAGCCATACTTTCCTTTCTTTGATACCTGAAGTGAGAACAGAGCCAAAGACAACAGTCCTTTTGACTGTTGTTAGTTCCCCTCTATTTCAAGAAATATAAAAAGCATTTTTTACCTCTCAATTTTCTTGCTTAAAATTCATTTTGTTCACAAATTTTAATAACACGTTCTTTTCATATCAGTATGATATATTAATTTTATTCCCACAAATTTCATAATTAAAATATTAAAAAATCGCCCTTTTTTTTCTCTTAATAGAATTGTTTATATAATAAAATATGTTTTATATAAAAGTAAATTCGTTTTATATATAGCTCAAACAGTTTTTCTTTTAAAAATAATTATTATCATCTTTATATAAAATGTAACTAGTCCTCACTGTAAACCACGAGGACGACCGCATGTGAATTTTTTTGTCTTATTGAACACAATCCCGAGACAGCAGCAAGTAGGACGATAACGACGTCAAATTCCGAGTTTCTCCAGAACTTCCTTTCTTCTTTGTGTCTCGGCGCGCTCTTTGCAGTAACTTTCTTCACTTCCTCGTTTGCTTTTACTTTTTTTTTTCCATGAAGTTTCTCATGTTGATCTGTTTCAAGTTAATATCTGTTTAAAGAGATTAAAAAGAAGAGTGTTCTCTGCTCTGAATGCCATTACTTTGATCGATAGTCATTAGCTTGATGAATTGTTTCATAACTTTTTTCCAACTTAATTTGGTCGATGTGGATGACCTGCAGTGCATTGTTGGTGTTAATTCTGTGAGATTATTAGGAAAGATCTTAGTTTGATGGACTAGTTTTGTTTAATTTGTTTCAGGGATGCGATTCTGATAGTATATAGTTTGATTTTGTTGCAGGGAAGTGGTTAATTTGATTGGTTATTGTGTGGGGAGAAAAGGGTAAGTGAAAGATGGGATTGAAACAGGCTATCAAGAGCCTGGATGCGTTTCCTCGTGCAGAGGACCACTTGTTGCAGAAGACACAATCTGGTGCTTTTGGTAATCCAAATTTTCTACTGCCATTTCTCTCCCATAGTCTCTCTCTCTCTCTCTCTTTTTTACACGTTAAATCTATACTTATCTTGTATCGAACTTTAAATTTAAGTGACTAGCATATTAGCATTGTTTATAGGTCTGAGTTCGCTCAAAGCATGCAAAAACATCATAAATTCAGTTTGTTTCTAAGTGGTTAGTTTTCTATTGGTCAATTTCCTGATACTCTTTTCCCCTTTTTGTGTAGTTTCCGTAGTTGGTCTTGTTATAATGGCTACTTTGTTCGTTCATGAGCTGTCATATTATCTGAGCACATACACAGTTCATCAGGTAAGTGTTGAATCTTTGTTTCTTTGGTGTCATTGTGTTGATTAGCAAGCTATGAAAATGTTTGGAATTTGAATTATTTACTATCCTAAGAAAAATTGTAGAAATGAGACTATAAAGAACCATATGGTTAATTTCTTCTATTTAAATTGTTTGTAAGCTAAATATAGTTCTTATAAACCTGTTGCAAAAAAACACTGTAATTGACGATGAAAGTTATTATCTTGTGATTTCCTGAGAATTCTAGCCTTTTTTTATTGTCAAACTAAATCACCACAACTAGAAGTGACCTTCTAGTTTTATTTTTTCTTGCTATTTCAAGGCAATGGATTATTATATTTACTCCAAAACCAATAATATGTTAAACACAAACATTCTTACATGCTTGGTGTGTGTAGCACCCTTCATTTCTTGAATCTATATGGTAGGAATTGATGATATAACAATATAAAATGTAAATTATCAGTTATGCGAAAATAAATCTAATTGTTTGGGTGTGACTACCTAATAGCATTATTGAAAGCCTAGTTGATAGATAATCATTCTTGATGCATTTTCCAATTCATTTGTCTGCCAATTCTAAGGGAAAAATGAATTAGTGGTTACAGATTCCCATATTTGATAGGTGCTTGTAAACACGATGTCAGTAAACTGTAGTTTGTTGTTCATGTGATGATTTATCTTATCCATAACTTCAGTATTTTCTATATGTTGTTATATAGTAAAAGTACATATATAATCTGAAGTTGCCTGTACTTGTCAGATGTCTGTGGACCTGAAACGAGGAGAAACTCTTCCAATTCACATCAATATGACGTTTCCATCATTACCATGTGATGGTTGGCCATTTTCTTGAACTGATTGTGAATTTATATTTTGATCCTTTATCTGTTTCATCTTTGATAATGATGCAGTGCTGATTTGTTTATTTCCATATCTTTTGATCTTGGATTACCAAAAACCTAATTTGTGCAGTCTTAAGTGTGGATGCCATTGACATGTCGGGAAAGCATGAAGTGGATCTTGATACAAACTTATGGAAAGTAAGATATAGCTATTTTTCTTGTTAAGAAAATGAGTGAACAATTCTGCTTGATGAATTTGGTTTGAACCCCACTCACTGTTTATTTTTGTATGGAGAATGAATCATTTTCTTCGTAACCCACAGACACTTACTGGAGTCTTATTGTTCTTATTTTTGTTGTTCTCTTCTCAAAGAGTATTTGGTAGGTAAAGAGCAATGCTTAAAGAATAGTATTAGTTGTTTTGGATATAAGCTAATACTTGTATCTTTACTGCTAGTTATGGAATAAGCTTTTCCTATCTCTAGTATATAGTATGTGTTGACCTGACCAGGTCAAAATTTTGCAGCTTCGACTTGACAGTCATGGTCATATCATTGGCACTGAGTATTTGTCTGACCTTGTGGAAAAGGAACATGAGGGTCATAAGCATGGTACGCTTGTGGAATTATACATTTCTTTTCTAGTTTGATTTGACAGATACTCCTCCAACTTTGAGATCCTCCTCTATATTTTTTTCACATTTAAGAGTTCATTATTTTGTTTAGAAATTGATGCATTGGACTTAAATTTGCAGCTTTGAAATCATTTTCTTGTTTCTTTTTCTATTTTTGTTCCTTTGGATGATTGAAATGCAATATTTTTTGTCCATTTAATTTACATATTCAATTGATGTTTTTGGAGATTATGCTATGGCTTTATTTGCTGCATATGGAGCTCATTGGTGGCTTTGCATGTGTGGTTAGACTGAAATGTTCTCAGCAGTTTACATTTCCTTGACAATATAGATAGATTGATTGACCTTCTTGAACAGTTTCTTTTGTATTAGTTATATCCCCTTTACTGTATTAAAAAGAAATAAAATATCATATGTATACCTTTAATTTAATTTTTTGTGTAAGATCTTACCTCGTTGTAGTATTAATTAGTCTGATCTTTTGTGTGTGATCTTAAATTATTTCTTTGATGAACAAAAACTTTTCATAGATGCTTATGATGGGGTTTGATGTTCTATTGATTAGTCTTGGATTCTTTGTTCGATAACCATTTTGTAGGGACTGTGGGGTTCAATCATAAGAGAAAATGGGAAAAATTTAGGGGAAGTTGTTGTTTTACTGAATAATCCATTTTATTTTTCCAAGTACTGTAATTATCAATGGGGTAAAGATTTCTTTTTGGTGCACAGTTGGATGCTGTTAAATATGACTTATATGTTGTCTTTATTCTTTTGTTTTTTCATACTTCCTTCTCTTGTATAACTTATTCGATATGCTGAAAGATGTATGTAGCTTACATGGCCTGGCTTCAATTCAGTTCAAAGTCCCTACATATTTTAGCTATTCTGACCTTGTTGAGATAATTGGTGCCTCATTAATGACTGATCAGATCATCACAATGATCATCATGGGGATGGTGAATCAAATCATCATACTCATGGCTTTGATCTAGAGGCTGAAAAATTGATCAAGAATGTGAAGCAGGCATTGGCACACGGAGAAGGATGTCGAGTATCTACCCTTTAGTACTTCTGTTATTGTCAGAAGCTAATTTGTCATCATTGCTCGTTTATCTATTGGCTCAATTTCTTTTGCAGGTTTATGGTGTTCTTGATGTCCAAAGGGTTGCTGGAAACTTTCATATCTCAGTTCATGGCCTAAATATTTTTGTTGCTCAAATGGTCAGGACTATTATTGTTGGAGGATCACTTAGTTTCTTAAAAATTATTTCTAGTGTTCCTATTTTAATCTGAAAGATGTTTGATAATTTCTTTCTGTTGGTACATTGGAAAGCATAAAGGTGCTACCAGGATTGAAATCCTGATAGAGAAGGAGCTTTTAACCTTCTCCATTCAGCCACATGGCTAAATGACAATTTTTATTTTGTTTATGTTATTAATAATTGCACATTAACGTTGTAATTTTTTCTGTGAAGCTAATTACTTCAATTTATACTTTCAGATCTTTGAAGGTTCTATTCATGTGAATGTAAGCCACATCATTCATGATTTATCGTTTGGCCCAAAATATCCAGGAATTCACAACCCTCTAGATGGGACAGTGCGAATTCTGCACGATGGAAGTGGAATTTTCAAATATTACATTAAGGTGGGGTGTTAGGAAAACTGTAAATCTGTTTCATAATTATGGTTCCTGCCCTCTTGACTTGGGCATGATGCTGAGTTGGAATTGACAGCTGGTGTGTTAAGGATATATTTTCTAAGGTTAATTCAAGTGATTAACGCTTTAATTCTGAACCCCAGAGGGACAATAGAACTATGGCCACTCCTTGAAAGCTTGACGGCATTGCGTCTCCTCTTTTTGACTTACCATACCTGTTGGCACTCCTCCTCATGATCAGCATACTAGTACTGATCAGCTTATTAGTCCATAGGGGTATGATGGGGAAGGGAACATAAATAAATGCCACATAGGCTG
>JANZLH020000362.1:169538-185471 GCA_026770325.2 Erythroxylum fimbriatum
ATTGATCCGAAAAATCTACTTGAAAAAGTCATTTAAGAGGCTTTTTTTTTAAGCTTAAAATTTGAGCTTATTAAAAAGCTGTATTTTGGTTGCCAAAAAAGACATATTTATTAAAGAAGTGTTTTTATTTTACAGTTAAACATCTATTTTTCTTAAAAAAAAGCTTTGTGGTAAAGAAAAGTACTTATTAACTTCCTAAAAGCTCATCCAAATAGACACTTAAATTAGTTTTCGAAAAATTTGACCCTCGTAATTAAAATGACATTATTTTAATATAATTAACTAAAAAGATGTCATTTTAATATATATGTATAAGTTTAAAGATTAAAATAATGATATTTTGATCTATTATACTAGAATGACATTGTTTTAATTGAAATCGGTCCTAATAGGCGTTAGGGTCTCCGATCAGCTCATTACTAGTCGTACGTTTGGTTCGCATCAAAGTTTGCCTCTGGGCCAGCTCTAACGTGGTTAGGTTTGCTAGTTGTCCAAAACCTACAATGGTTGATGAAGTTTACCTTTGAGAGCACCATCAACGTAATCGAGTTCGAGCCCATATGCATCTTCATCACTCCGCTTCATCTTCCACGACCGCAAGGCCTTCCAAGACCACGTAAAAGACAACCTTACCAACTAAAACAGGCTTGGAGCTCCCATCCAAAATTACTTTCAACATACACTCCAATGTAATAGGAAAAGAACAAACGACCCTTGCAAGACTAGACCTATCATTGTTCACAATGTTTATAAGTTATAAATCAAGCTCAGAAACTAAGAACAACACAATTGTTCTTCATCTCCCTCTCTCAAGTCACAAAAACGTTTACTAAATGGAGACCTATTAAGGAAAATATCAATCAGTTTATTGTAATTATCTTTACCATTTATCATTGAATATCTTTTCCATAGATAGGAGATAGCATAGCTTAATTATAGGTGGAGATTGATTCTTGTTCGTGTATATATTCTGCACTTTTCTAATGAAATAGACAATACCGTAAACCATTATCTTCTTCCTTTTTTATAATAAATCAAGGAGTTTTCCTTATTATCCATATTAACCTAAAATATTCTTTTTATTGATAAACCAAACTTTATCTTGTAAGTTTAAAGGTCAATATTTATATATCCTATAAAAGTTTGGTTTTATAGGATATGATAATAGCAAAAAATACAATCTTCCTATTCTAATAGTTTCTTAATATAAAAACTTGATTATGGTAAAAATAGATACGAAGAATGACTAATCCTATATACATGATAAGAATAATTACTTTTACTCATATATATTTATACATTTTGAGGATTTTTCTCCTTTCAAAGTTAAATGTGTATCTATTATTATTATCATCTTCTGCTTTGTTGTTTGTTGAATAAAATTCTTTAAACTAAAAAAACGACAAGCCATTAGTTAATATCTAGAACAAACGAATATCAAAATCATAATTATAAGCTAAGAAAGAGCTCAAGAAATTTAATCTCTGTCAGTGTTTTCACGCGGTGGTGTTTTTTATTCTTCTTGGGTGGTCCAAACGGCTGCTAAATATAAAATGTAAGGATATATTTATATTACTGATGTTCAAAAGCATCAAGAAAGCCTTACAAAACCAAATCAAGCTTGTATTGAACTGTTTAATGACAGTAGTGATGAATGTAAGAGGAATGAAAGCAGATATACTTGTACACTACACGATAAATTACAGAACTCACAAGAACTGAAACAAGGTTCTTCATATGACTAAGCATTAACATTATATGTATATAAGTCTCTGGGCACAATCATTCTGATGACATTATTTAGATACCCACAAGAACGGTGAAAAATCTAATACAATTGATAACAAGGACACATACTCCATATGATGTCTTATAGTTCCACGATGCTGCTACGTAAAATGGGGATGGAAGCCTTATCCAGAGTCCACCTCATTTAATGCTGAAACGAGAGAAAAGAACGAATTTCAAGAGAAGAAAGATCAATGTTTCATTACAATGGTTTGACAATAAAACGGAAACCGAAAGGTTATGCTAAGGAGATGAAGACGCATACCTCTTGCAGTTTGTGGAAGTAGAGAATCTGAAAGAAACGTTGAGACGACAGTCTGTAGGAAGAGAAGCTACTCTTTCAGGTTTAAACATACCAGGGAATTCCTCGGCGGTGTCTTTCAAACATTGGCATGTCTTTTGACGATCAGGAGTGGTTTTAGCAAAACTTAAGATGGTTTTAACTCCATTGCAACAAGCTGGAGGCGGTTTTGAGCCAGCACCTTGTACGAAACTGACACATGGTTCCAGAGTGGAAAGCATTTTGTTACAGTCTACAGTGGCTTTCACAGTAGTTGTCAATGCTATCGCCATGCATGCTAGAGTCAAGCAAACCAACTTATTGACGTAAACCATTTTTATATTAATTGTGAAAGTTCTGAGACAAATGTTTGGGATTGGAAGTGAAGTGTGCTCAAGTGGCAAATCAGAGGAGCCTTATATACAAATCTCGTGTGTGTCTCAGAGACGAAGACAATATGAGACTGAGACAGACATGTGAATTAACTTTGTTGCTTCAAAACCTAGGAACGATGCTCTTGGTTTGTCCATTTGAATTCAACTCAACAGGAGACAGAAGTTGGAATAATGATTTTGGAATTTTCTTATACTTATAGAATAATAATCCATATAGTGTTCAAATCCGTCTTTAATGTTCCATTTTGTGTTCTAGCTCACTTTGTGCCACCATATACCTGTATTTACATAAAAAATTACATGAATAAATTATAGTCTTAACACGGCGTTTTGAGTGAAATTTGGATAAATTAGATCTATGCATCTCCTCCACCGTCAATGTATAAGTGTCCAACTTAGTTATTTAGAGTTTGACCAATAATTAAAAAACTCAACCGGGTTTAACCAATTTAACTGTAAAAACTTTAAACTATCTAACTTGTAGTTTGAATTTCAACTTTTCAGTTTGATATATTTTAATAACTTTTATTGTTAAAAATTGATCAATATATTAATTAATGGTTAACTTTCATAAATTAATAAATTCTCATAAATCAAAATAATTCAATTAATTTTTATTTAACAATCTTTTTAATTAAAATTCAAAGTCGTTGATAGGAAATTACAGTTTCTTCAGTTATATTTCAAAATCTTTAATTTTATTTAATCTTTAACCAGCTTTATAATCATTTAATATTGGTTAAATCTTAAACTTATTATTTTACTAATTTTTCTTTCAGTCCGATTTTAAAAACATTGATTTTAACATTAAAAAATCTACGTGTGAATGAAAAAATAGAGAAATTACCCGACAGCTCCACTTGAGATGATGCTTAGCTTGTCCAATGTACTTTTAAAATTTTATATTAATTTCCATCAAATTGATTAATAGACAAAAAAAAGTATAATTGTGACAGTAATTCGTCTAAAGGCTCTAAACTTTAGAATAAGAATTGATAAAAGTCTAAGGTTAAAATTATCAGATTGATCCTATAGTTTAACTGTAGCCTATAGATTTTGTAGTCATTACATATTTTTTATTATATAAAAGTTGAAAGTTTTCATATTAAGTATCCTTCTTATAATAAATATACATATTCGAAAAACCATTTTCTTTACAGGGTTCGATCTGACAATGGAAATGCATGAGCATCTCTTTATCTACGAGGACTTTAATCTTAGTGTATGTATAGAATAACAATTTTTATGTTTGTATGTATATATTATATTATAATCATTGTATATACATTATGCTTCTTTTACGAAAATATATTATTTTCATTTATTTAGTTAAAGCATTTAGTTATATCTCTATTTTACATAATTATACTTAATTAATACAAATATTCAGTTGTACTTCTATATCACATAATTATATTGTATCATTTTTTAAAATATAAGATGTTGCATTATTTTTTGGAAACATCATTTATTCATATTTGAATAAAAATATAAGTTTTCTTATATGAATAATTATTTTTGCTAATATCATTTATTCAAATGTAAATGAAATTAATTTTGCTTTTTAAGATTTTTTCACTCTACTTTTATATTATTGTTCCTAACATAAGATAATCTGTAAGGAACACAATTAAAATAATGTACAGTTAATTGGTAAATTATATCTTTTGATATCTATAAGCCATCGGTATCAAATGCATGTTCAAATCAACACTATAAAGCTCCATTATTAGTACTCTTGCAACAATATTATTATTATCGGTTAGTTCATATTATTTACTTAATATCTAAATAAATTATACAAAAATTAATATCTAAAGCTTTTGTGTAACATGATTTCTTATGTCTAATTAGTTTAGACCATTAATTTAATTGATGAAAGAATATAAAATTTTTCTATTTTGTTTTTTTAGAAAAGAAAAAAAGGAGAAATTTTCCTCCTCGTGCCCTTATTGTTAAGTATATTATTGAATCTTAAAGAAAATGACTTCAACTGGTGAAAGATAGTCTTCTGCGAACTTCGGATTGTATGAGCTTGTCCATTTTTATCATTTCTACTTTTTCATCAATTTGGATTCGATGTTTTACCCTCAAAATGCTCAATGATCAAATGTGGAACAAAGAAATTATCACTGAACGAGTTTTTGGCGGGTTCAATCATTAAAATATTGAACCGCTTTATATTTCAGTTTGGTTTTTAATTTTTAGGTTCGATTTA
The DNA here is from genome assembly GCA_026770325.2 of Erythroxylum fimbriatum. Taxonomy (NCBI): domain Eukaryota; kingdom Viridiplantae; phylum Streptophyta; class Magnoliopsida; order Malpighiales; family Erythroxylaceae; genus Erythroxylum; species Erythroxylum fimbriatum. The sequence continues at coordinate 174,220 of JANZLH020000362.1, forward strand.
TTTTAATAACTCTTGTTGTTAAAAATCGATCAATTTATTAATTAATTAGTCAGTTTTTATATACTAATCGATTTTTTGAAACTAAAATAAATCAATTAATTTTTATTTAACAATCTCCTTTTTTAATTAAACTTCAAATTCTTTTATGCAATATCTTTTAATCAAATTTTAAAATTTTTAATTTTATTTAATATTTAACTGATTTTGTATCGGTCTAATATATCGATCGAACTTTTTAAGCATTAAATCTTTTGTTTTATCAACTTAACTTCTGATCTAGTTTTAAAAACATTAGAAATTATAATAACAAATTAATTGAAACTGGTATGTCCCATGATTCAATATAAAAACATTACAAGTTTTTATTATTATTCTTGCAAATTGCAATAATACATATATCTACCTTTATTATCAAATAATTATTCAGTGGATAACAGCCGCAACAACAAAAACAATATGCGAGAATAACATAAAAAATGAAAGACAATAAGAGAGGAACAAAACAGTCTTCATATTATTTTAGTCATTCTACGATTCCACATCTTTATCGATTTGTAATGTAATGTTTTCTTCCACCTTCATTCACCTCATTTAATGCTGTAACAATAGGGGGGGAAAAAACATGGTCAGTTATACATTAATGCATAATTAAATTAATAGACAATCTAATCAAGAAATCAAAGGGATATGGAGGAGGTCAAGCATCTTAAGTGGTTTCGGACATGGCAGAAGGAATGGGACATGTCGGAGAGCTTGGACAGTAAGCAAAAACATTTAAACAAGTTCAACAAGAGCTTCTGAAGATCAAAACACGCCTAATCCTTTTTCAATTTTGTGGCTGCGGTTAACAGATCAATGCATAATCTTACCTTTTGAAATCAAAGTTAGGGGTGATATGATAAGGAAAGTTAACACCACAATTCCTTGGAAGCTTAGATGCTCGTCGGGAATCGAACATATCGGGGTATTCATTGGCGGCATCTTTCAAGCACTGGCATGTTTTTTGACGGTCAGTAGTTTTAGCACTGTTGAAGACGGTCTTAACTCCATTGCAGCATTGTGGAGATGGTTTTGATGACCCACCTCTCTCAACGTATTCCAGGCATGGTTCCAGGGTTAACAGCATTCGGTCACAGTCTACCCCAGCTTCCACTGTAATACCGAAGGTTATTGCCATGCACATTAGGGACAAGCAAACTAAATTGTTGACATAATCCATTTCTGAAAGTGAATTGTTTTGAAAGCTCTGAATCTTTAGTGTTTTGGAATTGGAAGTGGTGAAGTGAGTTCCATTAGAAAGAAGAGAGGCGTTTTATATAGAAGAACTGAGGACTGCGTCAAGGAGGAGATGACATACGACATATTGAGTTGCTTTGTTTACTAGCTGTGATGCTGAGCTTGTCCTTTTCACATCCTTAATTATTTCTCGTTTTTATCGCTTTTTATTAAATACTTTACTTTATAAGCCTTACTTTAACATTTGTGTCCGTCGATTATTTTTCTGTACATTAAAAATATTTAGTAATGTTTACATAAATTATTGAAATTAACAGTGATTTCAAGTATGACTTTGTTTAGGGTCTAAAAAGTTCCAAATTTTGCTTAATTTTGTAACAATGACCCGAATTTTAAAAAGTGACGATAAAATAGCTTAACTTTCAATTTGTAATAAAAATATAGTCTGACATTAAATTTTTTGTTAAACTGAATCATGAGTCGAGCAATATAAATTTATATGTTTTCTACGTTTGACTGTCACATAGGACAGTTGTGACATGTATATGAAATTTATTATTTTGTAAACTAAAAAATATTAACATTTATGAAAACTTTAAAATTAAATCAGACTTAAATGTTGATATATTTTTAATTTATTAAAAATAAATTTTATAAGTGACATAATTATCCTATATGGTATTTATGTAACAAATATATAAATCCAACATGACGTCATCCAATTTAATAGAGAACTTAACACTAGGTTATTTTTGCTACAAAATGAAAGTTGGATAAATTAAGTTTAGGGTTATTTTTACAATTGACCATTTTGTTAATAACAAATTCCCGAAATTTATAGCTTTTTCTTACTTGAACGAACGAGAAAAAAAGATTCTATTATAATTCTCTATTGATAATGTTTAACCATTGAAAACATTTGATAAGTTTACTATTTTGTGTTAGGAAAAAAAATTATATTTACTTATAAGAAAATTAAACTGCTCTATAATTTTCATTCAACCTTTTTTTCTTCAATTAATCACAAGGTCATTAACTTGACACAAATTTTTAAGAGAGCAAGTACCAAAAGAGGAATTAGATATAAACTATTCTACTTTATTGGGTTGGGCTTCTAATTTGTGCCTCTTGAGCATAAACAATTAAAGGGTACTCATTAATAATTACTGTTGGTCGACAATTAAGATAATTATTCTTAATCATTTGGTACATGTCATTCCTCTCATATGCTTAGCTATCCACTCCTCTTGTTTTTGTTCGTTTTGCGGGCTCTTTAGATGTGTTTTATCACATAATATATTCTTTGGTATATCATAGAGCAAATGTTTACAATCTAATCCAACTCATAATAGCTGTAGGGAACCATTAAAAAAACAAAAGAGTTGCTTCAAGTTTTCATGAAGGCATTATAATGAATATCCAGCTCTGACATTTTGATCAATATTTCTGAACAGATTTTGAAGTTCAGATTATCTTCCTTTATTTTCACTTGATGTCTTCAAGTAATCTGACATATACTTCATGTATTCCAAGAATTTATATTTTTTTATTATGGTTTATTTTCAAAGTCTCAAAGTTAATTATGAGGAATTTACTATAAGGATATTGAATTTGTGTAAAAACTAGTATTATTGACTGCCAAAGTGATTATAATTTATAGAAGAGATTACAAGAATATAAGAGATAAAATAGCATATTGTTACAACAGTAAGATTGAGAAAATGAACTGTATAATCTAAGTTGTTACAACTAATTACTATAACTAGCTTAGCTGTTATAGATTTGAATCAGAGTATGTTGACGGCATGGACTTAGTCTCTACACGCCCCCGCAAGATGGAGGATTCATTGGAGACTCCAATATTGGAACGAAAATAAAGAAATTGACTATGACCAAGAGCTTTCGTAAGCATATCTACTAATTGATCCTTCGAGCTAATATGTAGTACACGTAAGGAGCCATTGGAGACCTGTTCTCGAATGAAATGATAATCAAGTGCCAAGTGTTTCATTCGTGAGTGATAAATTGGATTAGCACACAAATATGATGTCCTACATTGTCACAAAATAAACTCGATAGTTTTGGAAGAGAAACACCTAATTTATGCAAGAGATTTTGAACCCAAGTAACTTCTGCTGCTGCATTTGCAAGAGCCTTATACTCAGCCTCTGTAGATGACCGAGAAACAGACTTTTGATGGGTTGACTTCCAAGAGATGATATTAGAACCCAAGTCTAACATATACGCCGTAGTTGAGCGACCATTATCAAGGGTACCACCCCAATCAGAATCAGAGAAGGCTATAAGATGTTGAGAATAATCCCTCTTAAGAAATAAACCATGATAAATTGAACCCTTTAAATATCTGAGTACACTCTTTAAAGCTTGTAGATGTCGTTGAGTTGGAGCATGCATAAACTGGGACAATTTGTTGACAGCAAATGAAACATCTGGGTGAGCAATGGCAAGATATTGTAAGGATCCAATAATGCGATGGTAGTTAGTGGCCTCAACTTAGGGAGAACCATCAACAAGAGAATAAGTTTAAGAAGAACTCACGGGGGTGGCAACTTCCTTAGCATCAGCCATGTTAAATCGATCAAGTAATCAATATGTTGATGTTGAGAAAGAAATAAACCCGATGGAGTAGAAATAGCCTCAACACCCAAAAAATGATGCAGGGAACCCAGATCTTTAATTGAAAACTGATTGCTTAGCTTGCGAACAAAGCCATCAAGAAATTTAGAATTGTTACTCGTGAGGACAATATCATCAACATAAACAAGAAAATAAAGCATGATGCCATTGCGTTCATAAACAAATAAGGACGCATCGGCAAGTGATTTACGAAAACCAAAGGTAAGTAGACATTGTTGGAGTTCATTGTACTATGCCCGATGAGCTTGTTTGAGACCATATAAGGCTTTACGAAGCTTGCATACGTGATTTGAATACTGAGGATGAACATAACCAGGAGGTTGCATCGTGTAGACATCTTGGTGCAACGTGCCATGCAAAAATACATTGTTTACATCCAATTGACGTAAAGGCCAATTTTGAGATAAGGCAAGACATAAAATAATGTGTATTGTAAGAGGCTTTGTAACAGGACTGAAGGTTTCAAAATAATCTCTTCCTGCTTGTTGGAGAAAACCCTTCGCCATAAGACAAGCTTTGTACTTGTCAATAGAACCATTAGATTTCCGTTTGATACGGGACCCCATTTACAACTGATTGGAAAATGAGATGATTTGGGAATCAATTCCCAAGTACCATTATGTAATAAAGCATTGAATTCAACATATATAGCTTTGTGCCAGAGAGGATCTTTCATTACTTGTGTAATAGTGATAGCTTCAAGGGGAGGAGGAAGTGGGTGTTTGGTGGTGAGATTCACAATTTATCATTATAGTATTTAGAATTTGACTTTCGTATGCGAGGTGACGTGGGGAAATAGATGATGAATTTGGTGGTGATGGAGTAATATATGGAGAAGAGATGGTAGAGCTAGATGCAGAAGAGGGAGAGTGTATAGGAGAATGTTGGTCAGAAATGGAAGGTGACTCGGCAGTATTTGGAATGGGTGGTGAAGAAGGAGTAGGCAAAGGAATATTTGGTAATATTGGTGCTACTGTAGGGACAAACGAAGGACTATCCACTGGAGGAGAAACATTGACAGCTAAAAGGAGCCCATCCGCTTACTTAGAACCTACAAGAAAAGCATCTCATACGGTCAGTGAATATATTTGAGTTATTGTCAACTTGATGAGGAAACACACGTTCGACAAGTTGGACATGACAAGATAAATATACATGATTAGTGGTGAGATCAAAACATTTATAGGCAGATTGCAAAGTAAAGCTGCTAAGAAAAATGCAAGAAATGGGCTGAGGCTAAAGTTTAGAGGTATTATATGAGCGTAACCAAGGAAAACACAAACATTCAAAAGGTTTAAGACGATGATAATTTGGAGACTGTTGAAAAAGCATTTCATAGGAGTCTTGAAAGACAACACTGAGGAAGGAAGACGGTTGATTAAGTACACAACAACTTGAAAAGTATGAGACCAAAAATTTAAAGGAAGTGATGCAAAGTGTAGTAAAGAAAGACCAGTATCTACAACGTGTCGATGATGTCGTTCGTTATGCCCAAGTGTGTGTAGAGACGTTATGAAATGGGAAATCCCACAAGAGTTGAAAATGAGAATAAGCTTTTGGTACTCCCCTCCATTGCTAGAGAAAACAGAAATAATTTTAGTTTGAAAATAATTTTCTACTAGTCATTGAAATTGAGGGAATAAAATAAAGGGGTTAGATTTTTTGGTCACAGGCTATAACCAAATATACTTAGTAAAATGATCCATAAAAATTATGTAATATTCATAACCATCAATAGATTTTTTTTGTTAGACCCCAAACATTAGTATAAATAAGTTCCAAAGGCTTTTGACTAACTAGAGAATTGTGAGATAGGGGTAGTTTTTTTAACTTTTATTAATAGAATAAGAAGGACAATGAAAATCATAAATTGACCTAGATGGAAAGACTAAGCCATTGTGCTTAAGAACAAAACTAAGAATTTTATTAGAAGGATGACTAAGTTTGTGATGCCAAGAGGACAAAGAAGCTTTGGTGGCAATATTAACTTGAGGCTGATATGGAAAAGCTGCACAGTAAACTTTATTATTATTCTCTCCCCATATTAGAGGTGCTCCCTTGCAAAGATCCTTCACAAGAAAATGAGATGAGAAAAATTCAATAAAAACTTGGTTAGATTTACATAATTTTGCTATTGAAATCAAATTTGTTTGTAAATCTGGAACACACAAGACATTTGATAATGTAATTGGTTTAGAAGGTGTATGAATTTGTGTGTGACCAATGTGAGAAATTGAAAGGCCTTTACCATCACCCAAAAATATCTCGCCTGGACCCCTATATTTAGAGTAAGTCTGTTAAGCAGATAAATTTGATGTCTCATAATGTGATGCTCCACTATTAAATAACCATGATTGTTGTGACAAAGCTACATAATTGATGAAGGTGGTAGCATTGGCTACTGGACTTGGAAGTTTCTAGGAAGACTGAGAACTGGTAACATGAATGTTGTTCTCTTTCAGAAATCTGGCAAGTTTCCTACAGTCAGGAGTGTTATGACCTGTAATTTCATAAAAACGGCAAAATAAATCTTGTCGATATGACCGATGGCCATTATAATTTTATCGAGGATAAATTCCTCCATAGCTATCGCGGGACCTGCGAGAATTGGAATTGTAACCTTGATTGGATCGGTTAAAATGTTGAGTTTGAGCAGTTTGCTTTTGAGCAACATTTGCTGTGATAAGAGTAGGAGGAGAACTCGAGCCTTTGTCATTCAATTTTCTTTCAAAGTCAGTTAACTTATCAAATAACTCTACAAGTCAATAGAAGATTCACGAACTTTGAGAGCTGCTACAATAGGATTGTATTCTTCCCCAAGTTGAGTGATGATGTGGACAATAAGATCTTCACCACTTATTGGATTTTGAATGAGAGCTACTTCATCTGCAATGAATCGCATTTCATTGAGGAATTCAACAACTGGTTTGGTTCCCTTTGAAGTTTAAGCAAGCTTGGATTTGAGAGAGATGTTTCTGGACCATGAAGAGTTCGCATAGCTATAAAGTAGCCTCTCCCAAGCTTCTTTGGAAGATGCGACTGAGGAGATGATTGGTTGAATGCTTTCTGAACAGCTACCAAGAATTGCACTAATAAGAATTTGATCTTGTTGATACCAGAGAGTATAGGCTATATTACAGGTCTGTTTCTCGCTATCAAGAAATTGCGGTGGTGAAGCTAGAGTACCATCAATGTATCCTAGCAAATTGAAGCCAATAAGAGTTGATTAAATTTGTCTTCTTCAAATAGGAAAGTTGGTAGAAGTAAGTTTGATAGGAAAATTGGTTGGTGCATTTAATTGCACAATAGATGGTGTTGTTAAGGTAGACATAGTCGGATAGAAAAGAAAACTCGTTAGAGTTTTTGAAGCTCTGATACCATATAAGGATATTGAATTTGTGTAAAAACTTGTGTTATTGACTACCAAAGTGATTATAATTTATAGAAGAAATTACAAGAATATAAGAGATAAAATAGCATATAGTTACAACAGTAAGAATGAGAAAATGAACTGTATAATCTAAGTTGGCACAACTTATTACAACAACTAGCTTAGTTGCTATAGAGAATTAGAGTTTGTTGACGGCATGAACTTAGTCTTTGCATTTACCTCACCAAAGTTACACTGTAATTGTTCACTAAATCAACAACAATAACAATAACAATTCAAGAAAAATCCAGCTGATCGTGAAGTTTGGAGAAATTTAATAGTACACAGTCTTATCTCTAATTAGTAGAAAAACTATTTCCGAAGATAAGCACTAAATGAAATATCAATATTATACAAAGATAGGCACTAGCACATCAAATTTGACGGAAATTACATTCAAAGAATATTCAAAAAGTGCAACATGCTACAACAAGTACAAAGTGGGATAGAAGTCGATAACTACTTCAATGAGAACTTTTGGTTTTCATCAGTTTATCAATTTCATTTTTAACGTGTTTCAACTTCTACTTATCTACAAGGAGTCTTCTCTATCTTTAAAGGGGCAAAAAGTCTACATTAAGAAATCCCATATCCATTTGCAATCGGCATGAAGATTCTGAATACTCTCGTCTCAAAGAATATAAGCAGAAACTAAGTATACAAAATTAAAAATTTTAATTTATGTTGTATAAATAATTTATTTTAATTTATCGAATAAATGAGGTCTTTGTCATCTATTTTATTAGATTTGATCATGAATTTAAACAATTCTTTTAAAAATAGATAGATATGGATAATTTCTTCAATTTTATTTTAAATGCTTCAATTTTATTCAATTTTTATTATACACCGATTTTATAAAAGTTTTAGACTTTAAGTTTCTTTTTTTTTACTGATTTAATTTAAACATTGGTTTATATATACATATATAAAACCAAAGGGACTGCCAAGAACATATGATCGAGATGAATTACGACGATGAATGAAGGGGACAAGATTCGGAATGAAGTAATTCACATTGTCTGTGTAATGTTCAATCCAGATGTTTTCTCTGCAATGATGTTCCATTTTGTGTTCATACACCCCTTGTATAGTACGTCTATATTTAATAAGACTTTAAATCAAAGTTTGCCCTCTAATATATCCATTGGACCTTCTAGAAATAGATATTTTATAAATTAATAACTTTTATTACATTATAATTTGCATGAAAATTTATTTATTAATTTTCATAAAGTAGTAAAATAATATTTTTAATAAAAACTCTCAAATAACTTTGTGATTATATTAATATCTATATAAATTGTTATAATTGATTAAGATATTTTTAAATTTAAATTTAATTAGATCTATTTTCTACTTTTTAAATTATATTTGAAGATGAATTTTCTAGTTACAACAAATATAATAAAGTTGCTCATATTCAATTGATTAAATATGTAAAGTATAATAAATATTTAATTAATTAAATATATGTTTATTATAAATATGCTCTATATATTAATATATTATTAACTAATCGGTACCTGTTTTTAATTAATACATTTACAAGGTCCCAATAATTGTAGTTGAAGATGAATATTAAATGATATAAATAAGTATATTCTATCTAATAAATATTTAGTTATTCAATTTTATTGATATGGATTAAATTTATATTGTTGTAGGAGTCAAATATTAAAAATTAACTTGACAATTTTTTAATTATGAAACAAATTATTTCCATAATTTGCTACAATACTAAAATTATATTTCGGACGAATAATCTATAATTTAAAACTTTTCTGTTTGACTTGTGCTCTAAAATTATACGTTAGAATCTGTTTTCAATATTTTTTAAAATAATCTTAATGATTATTTTGTTTTCATCATTTGACGAGTGAAACCATGTTCCTCGTGACCATTTTCATGACATTATCCACATGTAATGTAATCGACTTCATCATTGATTAAAAAATCTAACCCATTCTGCTAACTTAATTATAAAATTTGGAACTGATCAACTTTTTAGTTAGAATTGATTAATTTATTAATTATTCAATCAATTTTTATAAATTAATAAATTTTTATAAAGGATAATCTCTTTCAATAATATTTCAAATTCTTTAATTTTATTTAATCTTTAACCAGTTTATGACATTTTAATACTAATTCAATCTTTTAAATATTAAACTTTTTATCTTATAAATTTAACTTTTGGTCTGATTTTTAAAATATTATGCTTCATTCACTCCCCGGATGCTATGTTACGTACATGGAACACTAGTTAGACCAAAAAAATCAGAGCATTGCGTCGAGTTTTAATGAAGAGGACGTTACGATCAAACCTCTGAGCTTTGAACTTCTTAATATACTCCTCTTGTCTTGACATGCTCGTACTTTTTTTATATAAGCGTCGCACCATGTACACTCTGAAACGCACACCTTCCTACCAAACATTCTCAATACCTCCTCTGTGCATTATATACATACCTGAAAGTGTTTCCAAGGCCCTCAGGATATGGCTCTTATAAAGTTGCTTGGCGTGATGGTGTTCTTCATGGTGATGGCTGAGGTTATGTTTACTGATGTGCAAGCAGATATAGACTGTAATTCAGTGGAAAACGAACTCTTACCGTGCATTAGCTTCCTCCAAAATGGAAATGATGCCTCACCAGCTTGCTGCAATGGAGTTAAATCCGTAAACAACACAGCCACTACCACCATTGGTCGCCAACAGACTTGTCGGTGCTTGCAAAATGCTGCCAACCAATTCCCTGGAATCAACCCCAAAAACGCAGCTGCACTTCCTGCTAAATGTGGCGTTCGGATTCCTTTTACTATCGGTCCTTCTACTGACTGCAGCAAGTATGCATCAAAATGACATAAACCTCTCCTTTAATTTAAGAAGTCTTAAAAATATTTCTTGATCTTTAAAATTGGTTTTTCTCCTTTTCAATTTTTCAGAAAAAACTTTTCTCTTAGATTTCGATTAAAAACTAACGATAAAATACATGTAGTATTAAACGTAGACTAATAAATGCTATTTACACAACATCCAATTCAGATCTTAAACTTGAACTAAACTAACTAAATTCAATTAAACTAATAATTTATTATAATTATCTTAAATTATTAATTTAAGTTGAATTTAATATTAATTCATATCAGATTTAAAAGTTAAATTAGGTTATTATATTAGTGACATTTGATTAGTCTACATCTTATGTTCATTCTACATGTATTTTGTTATTATTTTTTAACCGAAATTCAAACGAAAAGATTTTTAAAAAATAAAAAACAGAAAGTTTTTTTTCCAGAAATCTTAAAGACTAATTTTTTTCTTTAAGTATAAGGAAAAGTCTATATCTTTTACCCTATTATATCCTTAAATTTCATTTCAGATTATTGATCTATACAGTTTCTTCCTTCTTGTTGCAGAGTGAAATGAGGACACAACTGGTGATTTTATTTAGAATCCCCTAATGAAAACAGTTGAAATTGCGGATAACAATAAAATGGAATTGGACGAGTTATCCAAGGGACCTCATGTGAAGATATCCAACTTTTCGGGAGTTGTTTTCTTGTCATATATTCTGTAAATCTATATTATGGGATCTTTATGTAATACATAGATGCATAATGTTCCATAAAAAGACCAAATAAATCCACTTATGTCTCGTGTTGACTTATAAGGTTTTGCACTATTCACTAAAAGAAAAATAGAGTTTAGCGACGGAAATTACCGACGGAATTTGTACATATTTCGTCGGTAAGCTTAATTAGTGACGAAATTTACCGACGGATAACGGCGTCGGAGAAACGGCTGTCAGTAAATTTACCGAAGAAAAATGTTTTCCGTTGGTAAATTTATCGACGGGTATTTTGTTCGGTCAGTAAATTTTTCTGTCAGAAAATTAATTTGTTTCTGTCGGTCTTTGGTACATGG
>JANZLH020000362.1:198632-217868 GCA_026770325.2 Erythroxylum fimbriatum
TGTTGGCATTCACTTTCCTGAATCAACTCTTCTTGATTGCCCCAAAGTGTTTACGAGGGCTTCTCTGTTTTCTTGTACTATGATACGTATTATCTGAGTGTGCTTTATGTTGTGTTACAAAATAAACTTAACATAATAAAAAATGATATCTTCCGAGTTTGTGTTCTTATCAAACTTTTCTTTGTGATTTTATTTATTTTAAAAATAATCTTTGTTGTTATTTTGTCTTAAAATTTGGTGGATCCAAATGACGACCTAACCTGATAAGCTCGTGGTGCAACTCGAATTGGAGAAAAATAAAAATCTACCCAACACTGATTTTGAGGGGGTGCGGGGCGGCAAAGTCCCCCACGGTATGGACATTTTCAATTAGGCCGATTTGGTTTGGGACACACAATAAAACCGAGATATATTGGATTCTATTGTATCGTTTTCTTCATAGTGAAATTCTCTCTCTGCTTTTGCTCGAAGACGTAGGCATCATTGGCCGAACTTCGCTAAATCTTTGTATCTGTTTTCTTTATTTTCGGTGCTTTGTTGATTGTGTGCATGATTATTATTGCAATTTGTCCAACAATTTTATTATTTGGAATTATTAAAAAACAGTTTATAAAATTAAAAATATTTAAAAAACTTTATATTAATTTTAATCATTTGATTATATTAACTTAATGAAAGCCTTTTTCTACTGTGAGGTAGAATCGACTTGAATTTTGATATGATGAAGTTGGATCGATCATATAAACATCATATCATGAGTAAAAGTGTGTCATGAAATAATTTATGCTAAATAATGGATCAAAACGTAAATTATTTTAAATTTTTCTAGTATTACAAAATATTTTTTAAGTATTTTGAAATAATAAAAGTAATTTTTAAATAAATTAATCTACCAAGCATCGAAAATGATGAATTATACTTAATTTTGTATTTTCTTGTTAAAACAATTATTTTATGATATTTATCACACTAATGATCTTATTCTCCTTCTTCGTCTTCTTCTGTTGATCTATCAAGTATCCTTTTACTAGCTTTGATTACCTGGAATGTACAAATACATAGATGTCATTAAGTTACAAATTATTTCACGAGAAAAAAGAAAAGAAAAGAAATAGATATTAGATTGAAGGATAGAAAAAAATTAACGAATTTATTCTAGTTGATTGAGTTTTAAATCAGACTCGAACTTTTTTTTAATTTTAAACTCGTAACTGAAGCCTTAAACTCAATTAACCTTCGAATCAGGTTCGAACTTGATATAAAATTTTAGGTCGGGCTCGATGCTAAATAAAAACAAATTCAATCCAACCTATTGTCATCTTTGATTAGAACCAATTTCAGAACAATACCTGTTTTTCCCAATCAATGGAGAGTGTGACGAGAGACAGAAGGGATGATTGCACCAATGAGCCAGCAACTATACCAAGCCACAGGCCTTTCACTCTTAAATGTGCTACAAGCACAAGTACAACAGCCACTGGCAATCCAACTAAATAAAATGCAAAGAGATTAATATATGCTCCTATGCCTTGCCATCCACATCCTCTCGCAATGCCTGCTTATGCATATCAACTAATGATTTAAAAATTGAAACAGAAGTTAAACTGATAAAGTAAGACGTTTAAGATTTAAAAGATTCAACCGATATTAGAACGCTATAAAATATGTTAAAGATTGAATAAGATTAAAGAATTTAAAATATGATTGTCCCTACTAAAAAGAATTTAAAGTTTAATTGAAAAAAAGATGATAAATAAAATTTATTTATTTATTTTAGTTTATAGAAACTTATTAATTTATAAAATTAATCGATTAATTAATAAACTGATTAATTTTTAACAATAAGAATTATTAAAATAAATCGAACCGAAAATTTGAAAATCAAACTGAAAAAGACGATTCAGGGTTTTAACGATTGGACCGAACCTGATTGGACTAGTATAAAATTGGACGGTTCAAGATTTTTAGGGTTGAATAGGCTAAACCGGTTAAATTTTTTAATCATTGCTTTTTTCAGAAATAAATATGAAAAAAATAATTTTTAAAAAAAAAGGAGGGAAAGGTCACTAACCAGACAATATAGCCTGAAAGCTGTCCATGAAAAGTGAGATACAAATGATGGGAGTGATTGTTGCAAGAAACTCCACAACATGCTTGTCATTGCTATAAGCATAACCCACAAATTGCCTGCAGAAGAAAAGAATGGTACTTGCAATGGCTGCTTCTGTACCAGCAAGGCAAACTGCAACCACGACCACCATTCGAGCAAATTGAGGATTCCCAGCTCCTAGCTCATTGGAGACCCTGGTACTGTTAATTCACATACATAGGAATTGCTCATGTAATGCAAGCAAATAGGGTTTCATTGGATGAATATAATGTTTGTGTTGAAAGAGAAGTAGACCTTGCAGCTGCTCCAAATCCATATGGTATTGTGAAGTGCAATGTGGAGATTGTAAGGCCTATAGAAAACACTGAAGTCTCCAGCTCAGGATTTGGCAAAATCCCAGATACCACTGTGAGTACCTCCATTGACCACCATTTCAGACTAGGTTTAATGAATCATGATCAATACACGAAAGAAAGAGAGTAATAAAATTTGTATGATGTTTGAATAGTTTGATACTAGGAATAGGAATGAACCTTTCTTTTTCTTTATTTATTTTGGTATAATTCATGATTCGAGATCAAATTTAATCAAACGATATTGTTTTGTAAACTTGACAAAACGACATTGTATTTGTCAATTTCAAGTTTTTCATATTGCTTCACTTCTTCAACAAAATGATGTCATTTTGTTAATGGGGTATAGGTCAAACTAGATGGAGTCTTAAAATTTGACTTCAAAATTTTATTAGTAATTCTCCTATAGTTTCAGTTTTATATGTCTCTTTGCTGTCAACTTCTATTAGAAATCCTAATTACAAAATTTCAAAACGATGTCGTGTAGTGTCACGTAATAAAAGTAACGTTATTTTGGAGTGTGCAATTAGATTTTTTTTTTTCAGAAATTAATGGTTTCCAACGAATTTAACCCTATTTATTATATAATTAAGAAGGAGCTAAGGCATGTGTAATTACCAAATCATCATAGCAGAAGGGACACCAAAGCGATAGAACTTGCCAACATTCCTGAAAGCTTCTCTAGAAAATGGCGCTCTGGTTTTTGCACAGCTTGAAGAGTACTTCACGTAGAGTCCAAGCAATGCTACATTCAACCAAGTTGACAAACCGAAGGCTAAAGCTGCTCCTGTCTCTCCTAATTTAATCTCATATACCAAAGTCCAACAAGCTGTTACATGAAAGAAGAGAATGGATATGGTGCTGAGAAGCATTGGAAGAGTCAAGCTTTGTGTTTGGAGGAAACGAGTAAGAGGTTTAAGAACTGCAGTTCCAAACAATGCAGGGATTAACCAGACTGAGTACTTGCGAGCTTGGTAAGCGATTAATGGATCTTGGCCTGTGAGAATTAGTATTCTGTCCATGAGAATCCATAGAAGACAGATTGGAGGACAAATGATAAGCAGAGAGATGATGGCACTGTAAGTGAAAGTTCCAAGCTTTTGATACTCGCCAGCTCCATAAGCTTGTCCACATAAAGTTTCCAATCCACCAGCCATCCCTGACTGTTGGAGGACTCAATTATAAGAAATATGACTAGAATTACAGCAAATCACGTTGAAAGTTCGGGTTAGAACTGCAATATTACGACTGCAATCATGATCATGTATGCATATTAACTAATGGATGGTCTGAAGCACATTAGCAGTTACACAAGGAGGAGGGAATAGTATTACTGACCATAAGGCTAAATCCAGTGATATTGGTGAGAGAGGTGGCAATGGCAACACTAGAGAGAGCGAGTGGATTGAGATGTCCTACAATCACCATAGACGTAATTGGAAGCAGATACTGCAACACTGAAACTCCTACCATTGGAGCTGCTAAGCAGCTTGTCTTCCTTAGCTCTTCTACAAACACACCCCATGACACTTCCCATTTCCTTTCTGTTCCCTCAACAACTTCTTCCATGACTCTTTTAACAATTCTTGAAAAAATAAAAATCCAAAACTATATCTTTCCTTCTCTTTAAAGCCTAGAAGTAATAAGATGGAATCTCATCGTAGTTTGTCCGCTTCCATGAGAACGTTTGGACTCCTAATCAGCCAAGTTTATGCATTAAATAGTTGTTTTATCTTAGTAGATTGATGTTCTTAGTTGGCTTGAATACTATGGTGTTGTTGAAAGATTTCAACCTATTTCTTTATTAGATTCATTTAATTCCAAGGAAATCTAAATTAGGATATGAACCCTTATTATATAAAACAAAATATAAAAAAAAATCATTCATGTTACATTTAATTAAAAAAATGAGGAAGTTAATACAATATTATTGTTTATATTATGACTATTTTAATGGCCGTTAAATATATATAATATCAAGAACTAGGTCTAATATTGTTTTAAAAATTAGACCGAGAAATAACAAATTTAATATTTAAAAGTTTTGACCGGTATTACTGTTATAAAATTTGTATAAAATAAAAATTGAACAAATTTAAAGAATTTTAAAAAAGAAATTATTCTTTCCATTAAAAAATAAAAGCTTAATTAAAAAAGGCTTGTTAAATGAAATTTTATTTATTTATTTTAATTTATATAAATTAATTAGTTTATTAAAAATTAATTAATTAATTGTTAATAACAAAAATTATTACGAAGAGCTGAATCGAAAATTTTAAAATTAAATTAAAAAATCTACCATTCAAATTTATCGACTCAGTTTTTTTATTTTTTAAAGAGCAAATCTGAAGGAGGTTTCTGTGGATCAAGTCTTCAGGAAAATGTCATGAGTAAATGATGCAGATCAACATTGAGATTTCGTTGGATATACAAAATATTTTTTATTATTTTTAATCACATGTCAATGCCAGAGTAAATGATGCAGGAAATTTATTATTAGGAAAATGTCAAGATTAAATGATGCAGATCGACATGGAGATTTCGATGGATATACAAAATATTTTTTATTATTTTTAATCAGAGTAAATGATGCAGATCGACATTAAAATTGATTAAATAATAAAAAAGACTTGATCCACAGAAACCTCCTTCAGATTTACTCTTGCTTTTGACCTTTGTTGGATCGAGATGGATAAAATTGGATTTCAAGAGTCCTGTCACTGACTGGCTAACGGAACAAATACTACATCAATTAGAAGATGATTGTGGAGTCAGCGCAGTGACCTTATCTTTGTCCGTTAAACTAGTTGTTCCATTACCATTGGACTCGTTTCGCTGTCTCCGGTGAACATCCTGATCTATCAAAAGATTAGCTGTATGATCTCAACACCGCAATTAATAACAGCAACAATAACAATAATGTTTTAATAAAAATCTTGCCGGATGCAAATCTGAAAGAAATTCAGAAATGCATAGTACTGAAATTAATAACAAAAAGTGGACAGCCTTAGGATGAGTAGCTTCTCATTCTTGATTCAGGCAACACAAGGTAATACAGAACACAATGGAGACCAGGTAAAATTCTCAAATAAAATTGAAGAGAAGTAGGCATTTCATAAATATTGATCCAGGATAATAAGTAATACAAGAGGACATGCACAACTACATAACCAAAAGTGCAGAGAAAAGAAGACATTCTAGCAATTTGCATATAATACAAAAGAGAGAAGACAGAACTGCTAATCTTGAATTGATTGCAGATGAGAGATATTTAATTAATATATAGAAATATTGTGAACTTATTTCTTGTCACACATTGTTACAGACCCTAGATTAAAAGAGTAAAAAAGCGTGAAATCATCAACTTCCTTAGAGAAAACAAGGATATTAGCATTTCCTCCAGGCAAGAGAATCCCAGAAAACCATATATAGCCGCATGTTTGCGCAATTGTTATCCTACTCTTTGTATCAATTTCCTAGCCCTTTGCCTCAAGTAACTGCTTGCCTCTTTACCTGCCATTGAGGGACTAGTCAGATCAAGAGATAAGCCCAAGATTCAACAACCTTTCACCAAGGTCAATTTAAACAACTGCTGCGTATGAAGTCACTGACAAGGAGTATATCTAAATTCAACAGAAAGCAAATGAGGTGAATAGTACTTTTCTTTACACATGTGGTGTACCATTATGGTTTTTTATCATTTTCATGCTCCAGAAGCTTGAATCTGATTCAATGATTTATATACCATTTGGGCAACAAATTCATAAACTTGCATATAAAAACACAAAAAAGAGATGCATAAATTTTAAGGGACTCGATAGTTCAACACCAGCCACCAATGCTGAGTATTGAATCAGACAACCTCAAGGACCTCCAGAGTTGATTAAGAATAATGTATACAACTTATGCATCACACTGGTATTCCAGAAAACGGATGAATGAAAAGGAAATAATGAGATGAAGAAGCAGATTGCAGAATTTGGATGGCCATATTTCAGTATATTTGTCTTCCTAAGTAGGCAGCTGAGGATCGTTCTGTTCTTAGCAGGGGACAAGCTCATCAAAGATACACATTTTAATCATTATATTAATTTAATTTTTATGACAAAACACCATCAGAAGAAGACTTTAAATAATAAATAGAAAAAAAGAATCAAGTTATGCTACCTCGGGTCATCTCAGAATCATCTTCTTTTAGAGACAGTATCTTCATTACTAATTTCTCCAAAGCCACCAAATCGAGGAGACGTAAAAGTCCGCAATGAATTAGTATTCTGGCTAGAGCTATCCCCAAAAGAGCTGGAACGACCTGAACTAGAGTCCCCAAAAGAGCTGGAACGACCTGAACCAAAACCCCCGAAAGAACTTGACCGATCAGAACCACCTAAATCACCAAAACCACTGTTACGAGTGAAACCAGAACCACTAAAATTTCCAGGTTGGTTTCTGTTAGAACCAGAACGACCAGATCCATTAAATTGACCACCCCAACCACCAGCACTTCCAAACCCAGAATTTCTGTAGCCTCCAGAGCGACCAGATCCATAATCTGCCTGACCACCAAATCGACCAAAACCTGAATCACCAAATTGGCGGTCCCTCATAGAGCCAAATCGACCACTGTCCCTGGCGTTGGATATATTTATGCTTCCATCACCAGCAATCCTAGGAAGCTGAATAACAATAACAGAAAACTTATAAGCTCCTGATGGAGAAATATGAAACAGTACCAGCACATGCATATTCGGGTAATAACTATTATATCTAAAAGCAAGGAGCAGGGTATGCACAATGTAACAGATATCTATCAATGGATGTGGTAAACTTATCAAAGAAATTTGTACTCAAAACATAATCAAAAGCAAATGATCTATTGACAATATATAGAAACAGTCGAACTTTTAAGTTTATTATACCATTTTGGGCAAAAACTTTTGAATTGCTTTCAGCTTTGCTGATATTCAACAAACTTAAATCCATAAAACAATTCAATTGGACGACAGACGAAGATTTCATGATATGAATGCAGCAGAATTATATGAACTTTGGTGCATAAACAAAACATCAATTGATCCAAGTCAAAATTATGCAAACAGTTTCTTGTCAATATATCAAATATATATTTTCTGCAAACCAACAAGGAAGATGAAGATAACCTCTGTAAACCTGCACCCCACTTCCCGTTCATATATCTTGACTTGCCTAGCCTGATCCTGTGAGTAAATGAGAATGGTAGTTCCTTTCTTTCCAGCACGACCAGTGCGGCCAGAACGATGGACAAAAGTTTCTGGATTGTTTGGAATTTCATAATGTATTACCTGGCCATAGGAGTATATAAGGAAACAAGGTGAACATTAAAGCACATGGACTTGCACTTCTTCAGGAGTTAACAGATGAAAATTTTCTAGCAAAGGTAAATAAAAAGCCAAAAAGACTAAAGCAATTAAAATAGGCAACAACTTCTAACAGAGGGTATCAACTGCAAATCTGAGGATTAGCTCGTCAACTTCATTTTTAATTCAATTAGATTTTAATAGCTGGAAGAAATACAACTTCAATTTCAACTTAGTTGAATGCCTCATACGTTGTTGTACCTAATTTTGGCTTTCTAAACTAGAAGGAAACTCAAATATGTAGCACTTGCAAATATATGGGAACAAAATATTGGAAGGCCTTGCACATGATCATATATGAGAATAAATTCTCTAGAGGGTGAGTAGTGGTCTATCTGCCGACAATATAGCAGCTGTGAACTACTTTTGGCTCACCAGATCAACATTAGGGACATCAAGGCCTCGAGCAGCAACATCAGTAGCAATCAGTATGTTAAAATTTCCATTCCGAAAGCCTGAAAGAGTTCTTTCTCTCACAGCTTGTGATATGTCCCCATGTAGAGCTTCACATCTATAGTTTCTTGTCATAGCGTTTGCCAATCGATCAGCGTCACGTTTCGTTTGAGTAAAAATAATACATTTTCCTCCCTTTGCATGTTCCTAACAGAACACAACAGAGTCTGAGACAGTGAAAATAATTGATCGGAACAAAAGTAAGTTTTGGAAAAGATTGCATCAGCACCTGCAGCTTGTACAGAACAAAAAGAATCTCAAACATTCTAAAAAAGGTTTAGAAAGCTTATCAGATGACAGTGAGTGCTAGATTCATACCGTTATTAAAGGACCAAGAATCGATGGTTTCTCATACATTTCTGAAGCAATTGAATAGAGTGTGATTCCGTCAGCCAATTTCTTGTCAGAATCTCCAACCTACACCAAATATCTTATTTTAAAATTCTAGAGAATCCTAGCAGCAACAAGAATGAAAACAAAACTATCATTGTCATGTTGTTAAAGAGTTGCACAGCTGCTATGATTTACAACTATCTATCCAGCAATTCCAAACATATTGCTACACTCACAAGATCAATTGTCAATGGATCTTTAAGATAATTCCTGACAAGGTTTCTAATCCAAGTAGGCATTGTAGCAGAGAACAACATGCTATGCCTTTTCTGTGGCAATTTCTGGAAAATGGTTTCAATATCATCGACAAAGCCCACACTAAGCATCTGATCAGCCTCATCAAGAACAACATATTGAACTTCCGACAAGTTAAGCGATCCCCTCTTCATCAAATCAATGATCCGGCCCGGCGTTCCGACAACTACATCAACACCATAATCCAGCTCCCTCATTTGGCGTGTAATAGGTGTTCCACCATAGAGACATATGCTATCGAGGTTGGGAGCAGATTCCCGAAACTCCTTCTCAACTTGACGTGCAAGTTCTCTTGTTGGGGCCATGACCAAGGCCAGAGGATTCCTTCCACGTCTATACAAATAGAATATGATTCATCACTATCGGAATTACATCTATTATCAAGAAATAAGTACCCAACAAGTGAACATACCCATGTTTTGCATTGAACTGAAGTATTTTATCCATAATGGGGATACCAAAAGCAAGTGTTTTCCCTGTGCCAGTTCTAGCTCGCCCAAACAAGTCACGCCCTTGCATTGCTGGCTCCAACACAGCTCTCTATAATAATGAAGTAAAGTTATAAACTTCAGCTCATAAAACATAAAGCATAACAGCACATGGTCACTAAATGAACTGAAACAGAAACAAAAATCCATACACAAAATGACCTGAATAGGAAAGAGTTTGCTAATGCCGCGGCCAGCCAAAGCAGAGACAATTTCCTGAGAAATTCCTAATTTTGCGATATCAAGACCCTCCTCACCACTCCCTTTCAATCCTTTCTCATCGTCGGACCCATAATCATCCACAGCAAACTGTGCCTGTAATCCAACCGAAGCCCTGAACTGCAAAGGTCCAGACATTACATGAAAGTCCCTCCTCCCAATCCCAAAATCCCATAATTTGGATCTGTTATCAAAAGAGGGGCATCCGTCCCCATTTCGAGGTTGAACGGTAACAATAGCTGATTCTATAGACTGGCTCAGTGCTGATAAAACCCTCTTTGGGGTCAGCGCACGAGACCGTCGCAGTACTATGCTCATCATCATGTAAAAATTAGGGTTTAAGCGGCTTTTTCTGAGTAGAAGAAGGCGCAGGGTTTTAGAGCAGCCCTCGCAGATATTTATAGGCTTTATATAGGCTGCGGCTAAGATCCCCGTAAATATCTTTAAATGACTAATCTTTTAATTTAATTTACTAAATTTTAAATGATTTATTAATTAATTAACCCATTTTTATAAATTTTAATTAATTAATCAATTTTATTTAAAATTTTTAAATTAATTTAAAATTTAAAATTTTAATTTTATAATAAATAAACTTTTAACTTTTTATCTAATTTTACTTTTTTATAGAGATTTTTTAAAATATTTTGACTTATATATTTTCATTAATTGAACCTTTTTATATGTATTTATTAATTGAACTATTATTAATTTAGTCTCGTCATTAAAATTAATATTTTGATCATCTTGTTTTGTATATAATCTATGTATCATTTTTTTACTTTAGAGTATAAATAATATTTTGATTGACAATTCACAACTTTATGCGAATATTATCAAAGTAATACGTTAATAATTAGGAATGACAATGGGTTAGGTCAATCTCAATTCTTCTCAAACTTAGTCTAACCCAATCATTGCTTGTTGGGACCTAAGCATTGTTGTGTTTGTGCCTAAACTTGAACCCAGACCGACTTTATCTAACCAAAAAATTTTTAGTTATAAATACAAAATAATGTTTTTTTAACAAGACGACATCATTTTACTTAAAACGATTGGACATAGAGCTACCACGTTAACTTCAGGACGAAGCGAGCTCGAACTCAGTTACCACCCCTGTTAATAATTATATTTAAGATAGGAGAAGCTTAAATTTTTAGATAAAAAAGGAGTTTAATAAGTTTGATAAGTCATGACAATTGAAATTATCAAAAGAGAATTTAGATCTTTTAATAAAATTAAATTATCAAGTGGGAAAAATCATTAATTAAAATATATTCAAATAAAAAAAGTCAGTAACTCTCATTTTCTAATTAAAAAGTCCCGTTCCCTATTTTATAAATTATTTTTCTTTTAAGTATCAAGTATAAATTTCTTTTCAACATTAATTGGAACAATGCATTGTTATTGAAGTTGAAATTAAAAAAATAGTTTAATTTATAAAAGACTTATTTGTAAGAATTAGTAATAAAAAATATTTTAATTTCTCTAATATTGGAATAAAGAATCCTCTCAATAAACTAAAGAACTAAAATTAAAAACATCCAACTTCGTTTTAAATTTTAATAGTGAATTCAGATGACTAAACTCTCCCTAATATGCAAGATTGTAGCCAACTTTCTTTCCCTTTTTTGTCTTTTTGATAGGGCAGACATCGAAGTGATCGAACTCCTAATTAGGCCCTAGAAAGATTGGTTTGGCCTGACTTAATTTTTTATTTTGAAAAAAAAAATCAAAATGACATCTTTTTGTCATTGCCCGTTGGTCTAAAGCTGGGCTTAAGTTGGTCAGGCCCAGAAAATTGGACCCCAGGTTAGGCTACAAAGCCCGTTGGCTTCGGACTAGGCCCTATTGTCAACCCCACTTTTTGAAGCTTTTCAATTACGGCTAATGCTTTTAGTAGAGGAACAATTTGGTTAATGTATATTCTTGATTCATTTTATGTACATATTTATTAAAAATCTAACTAATTACATCTTTTTGAATAAAAAGTTGTATTTTAAATACAAGAGCTAATGTATTTAAAAATGTCTAATTTTTTAAAATTTTCTTAGTTTAGTACTCAAATTTTAAATTTGTTGAATTAAGTGATTAATTTTTAAATATTAGAATTGAGCTTAGGTTAACTATTGTCAAAATGACTAGAACTAGTAATTTGAATAGTTAACTCTTATTACTTATAAACCCTTTAACATTTTTATGCTTAATCAATATGAAATATTCTAATACTCTCCCTCAAGTGCAACTGAGACTGAATATCCAGTTGTCACTTAAAATAAACACAATAGCAACCGAACCAAACCATCGGCTCTAATACTATATTAAAATTAGAATTTGGTCAACTATTGCCAAAATGACTAAAACTAGCCATTTGGATAATTGGCCCTTACCACTTATAAACCTCTGAACATTTTCATGTTTAGTCAATATAAAATACTCTAATATTTAAGACCTTAATACTTCAATTCAAAATAGTATTTCTAATAATATGACATGTTTACTAAATACCACATAAACATGTAAAAACTAACATTTTAATCTAAATTATTTAAGTTTTAAAAGATTGATTGAAAAATTCTGAAAAAGTTCAACACTTAAAGATTAGTTATTACATTCCAATTCCTTCTCGACACCTCCCAAGAAAAATCCCGAATATGTTTTCTTGTAGAATTAAACAAAAGAATTTACAAATAAAAGTGTTAACACTATAACCCTAAATACATACATAAATAATGCTTCATCTTCTTTAGAGAATAAATAAATATTATCCAAGTCAAGAAAAAAGAGATTCTCACACCATTAACATAACATGTTACATTTTTGGCTGGAATTTAGTGATTTATACACATAATTGATAGGCCTTAGTATTACATAATACATCTAAAATTGGTTCCATCTAACTAGCAACCAAAGATGATCTTCTAATAAGTTATGTGTTTATCTGTAATAGGAGTATGCAACAGTTGACAGATCTTCCAAAGAAACAAGTTCTATAAAAACTTTCATCAGATTTAGATCAGCTCGTAGTTGCCAAACTTTAGCATTGATGCGTGGCTCAGGCTGCAACGACTCACCGAATCTCTAGAATGATGGAAGCAGAGATGGATGGATAAACCACTAAATTGAGCATGGAACATCGAGGTAGCCTCATTGTCAGATTGACCAGCAAATGCTGGATAAGTGTTGAGTTTCTGTCCATCTTCTCCTTCAGTTTCTGTAATTAGTAACTCAGTGATTATCATAAATTGAAAAGCATTTTACGAGAAAAACAAGTCTGAAAGTTGCAAACCTCTAGGCACGGCAAGATATGGTGGCAAAAAGCGAAGGTGCATCAGCCAATGCTGCCAGATACATCTCCAGAAAAAGCACTTCCGTACGACACTGATCCTGTTTGCGAGGTACTACCTATTCGAGCCTTTTGAATTTGTCGAATCCTGAAAGCGTCCTGAGGCAGTGGTTGGCTATGGACAGATGTGCTTTCATCGTCAACTTGCCCTACAATGCAAAAAAGACCTTGTTATGAATGGAAGGAAATCACCATTACAGAGTGCTCTAGTTCTTACTATCAGCCATCATTTCAACCTCAACAAGGGCTGACCTTTAACACATGCAATGGAGCCAGACCCTTCTGTCCAAAGCAAATGTTAAAAGGTAACATCGTGTAACAATTATCAATTGGGAGCAAGTGATGTCAATTTCTGATATTTCTGATCATTATACCCTCAGAACAAGTCTAATAGTAAACATTTCAAGAAACTTACTATCAAGGTCCTTTCTTTTTCCAGATTGTCTGTCCCTTGCTGGTTTGAAAGACGAGCCACTTCGTGCAGGATGTGACCTGCTGGAACCAGAAAGGTCACTTGTGGCAGGAGCAGGACCAGTAGCAGGAGAGGTTCCTGCCTTTCCCATTACTCCAGATGGTATGTCGCTCTGCAGACATATCGATAATACTATGTCTACATTTGGTGTTGGACCTAGACAATTGAGAACTGAAAGTCAGTAACCAAAAAGTAATAATAATTTGAAAGCGCCAACCTGTTTTCACAGGCATCATCTTTCAATATAAAAAGTAATACTACGACAGCAAACTTAGTACGTAAAGCAAGACTACAACACATTAATGGAATAGCTGGAATCAATAGAAAATCATACCTAAGCAAACACGAATTGAACATATTGTTGACATAGCATTAAACAAAAGCAATCAGAAAGAAAGGATTAATAAGCACAACCCTGATTTACAACGGAATCAAGTTGATCATGTCTAACACTTAACTGCAAATATATAACAGAAAACTTTACCAAGAAGTAAACACGTAATAGGCATGAAAGTTTTAGATTTTACCTTCAACTATAGGCAAGTTTGCCAAAAATGATAACAATGCTGGTGGTGTGGCTTTTAATATCTCATCAAATTCATCAGTTGCCCCAGAACCTGCCAACCCAGCAATGGAATTAGACAAAGGATTGGAAGTCACCCCAAGTGCAGATGCAGTTGTGCTTGGCAGAATTCCGGTCCCCACTGTCCAATGAATTTATGATTTCTATAAGTTACATAAAACATCAGCATGCACACAATCCATACTTTGCAACTTTTAGATAATCTTTCATTGGTGGAACACTTTAAGAACTTTGAGGCAGTTAAAAAGATTACAAACTAACGTTACGCATCAACCATCCCATTTATTTTTCATCCTCGTATTGGGTAGAAAATTGTAGTATAGGACAATGCATCATGCATGGATGAGTTCCCGACGATGTGGTGAATAGAAAAACAGACCAGCGTCCACAATGAGAGTTCAAGAGAAACAATTGGGAGTAAAAAAAGCCAAATAAGGACCTATATAAAAGATTACAAGGGTATTGAAGTCCGTATCACGAAACCTGGAAGCTAATGTCAAAATAATTTAACCTTAGCTATTCTCTGTCTCTAATCGCAATGATTGGCTAAAACTGGGGTGTAAACAATGGGGCTACCCATGAATACTGAGAAGTCAATACATAAAGCAATCATTCAAATCAACATCATCTAAGCCCTGGTCTGCTCTCAGAAATTTTTTTATCAAATAAAACGAGAAATCCTTTTGGAAGAAGAAAAGAATGAATACGCAAATAGGACTAGCAGTACCAACTAAGTGTGATATAGGCTAATATTGCTAATAAACAATTTAAGAATTGCATACCAGGTTTTTGCCTTGGATCATTAGTCACCACGCGTGTAGCATCTGGATTAGTTAGATTCTCAGATGCGGTTGTGACACTTGCAAGGCCTGTGGAACCTGCACCAAATAATTGTAAGATCAACTGAAAGGGGAAAAGAAACGGATACTACCAGCTAAACCATCACTAGGATACATATTATATGGAACTAATTCCCATCGTGGTAGAAAAAAAAGTGCGCATTATAATGAACTTTAAACACACATATAAGTGATTGTGATGTAGAGATTAATCTACAGATTCTAACTCATTTTACTGTTTATAAGATTGACTATTTCATCCGGAGAGAGAAAACCTGAGATAACTAGCTATATATTATCAAAAGTATTGGAGAACTAGGTTACAGAAAGGAAAATAATCAACCAGGCCGGAATTAATGTTGAATTGTGTTAGGAGTAGCATTTATGAATGATCTTAAAGAAGACGAAAAATAAATTATTACCTGCCCCTGATCCAATGGAGATGGCAGACTTTTCCATCTTCTTATTAATATTCTTAGTGAGCCACTGAAAAGAAACAATCAGCATTAAGTTTCCAAACCAGTAACGCACAACACGCAAGATCTTAAAACAACTCTCAAAGCCAAGTTCAAAACATTTCAAACAATTGCAGTTCTTTTTTGCCAAACAACTTCAATCAATTTATGTCTCAAAAAGTGCATGAATAGCCACGAGGATGTTCCCCTCAACAGCAAGAAATGTGTACCAGCAATGAAATCCAAATTATCAAGTGTAATATAAGAACTACCTATGGTGACATAAAATAAATATAGATCTTGATGTAGAGGGTATAGTAGTGGAAGTAAAGATTTACTATGTGGTAGATAGTAATTGATATACAGATTGAAACTACTGTACATTCAAATAAAAAACGAAAAGAACAATACAACGCACAACACTTTACAAAACATCGAAAGTTAAATGATATATAAAATATGAAAACAAAGGCATAAGCTAAAACAAATACATTATCAATGTAATATGTAAAAGTACAAAAGAATTGCTGAAATTTGGCACTTCAAGAATTCTAATTCACGAAAGAGTATTCAAAGAACAAATTATAAGTGAAAGTACCTCTTGTCGGGCTAAATGATCCAAATCCTTTGAGGAGCATGGCCAAAGATCCATGAAATTGTATCTTGACACAACATCTTGCAACGTATCCTCTAATACTGCCCCTCCATCTTCACCGGTCCTTGAAAGAGCTTCTTTCCTTCTCTGCTCAACCTACAAAAAGCAATTCATAGTTAGGGCTCAAGTTCCAGGAGGCTAAAGGAAAATAATAGTAGCACAATTTTTAAGAGGGAGTATACAAAGTAATCTCCTGTTCCTTAAATGGATAATCTCATTGGCAATGAGCAATTAGAGTTCTAATTCTAATTTCAAATTGCATCCCTATCTGTTCTCAATGGCAACTGTTAAGGAAAAACTTCCCTACATAAGTTTTACGATCCATTTCCTCCATTTCTCCACAACAAACTGTCATGCTTTACATCATGAATGGTTCAATAATGAGATAAAAGTAGAGACCTTACTATGGCAACTTTGACTATCCTGACCTGGAAGTGTCAGGAAGCCATCATTTCTATTTGATCTTTACCAAATGGATTGTTGGTTTTAATAGCACATACAATCTTTCACAGATGTATCCATGCATACCATGGGGGTTTACCAACTAGTTCAGCTTGATGCTTAAAATGTTGGAGAAACTCGAAGATTAATGCAGTACTTGGACCAACACACAAGAATCATTGGTAATTATGAGGTGTTGTTGTCATGCAGATCACAATGTTAAGGGTAACAATGTAAGAGGAAAGAACCAGAAAGATTTTTCAGGGATGTCTCTAACATCCTTGATAATGATGCCAAAGGATCAGTTTTTCTTTTATTTGATCATAGGATATTCTACAGCTAGAGACATGACTTCTATTTTTTGGTGCTTTAAGACAAGAATTCTATGAAAGATAAAGTTTTATCCACGCTGTTCTCTTTTATTTGATTGAAACCCTAAAACTTAACGAATTTGAAGCTGAAAAGGGTTCTTTTCCAGACTATAAACAGAAAATGAAGTACATATAACCTTTAACATGCTAGCAAGATCTCCATATGTCTGCTCAAATTGTATATATCGTTTCCAGATCTGCATTAGAATACAGATAAGGAAATAAAATATCACCAATAGACAGTAAAAATGAACAAGTCAGATTGTATTTATAATGATATGAAGCGGGATACAGACAATGTAAATGAATCAGAGGAGTTATATATATAATCGTATGAAGCAGCAAGGTCATGCAAGTAGCTATAATCCCTATGCATCTGTTGGATGAACTCAAGGAACAGTGGACACATCATGCATCTCATTGTTGGAGCCTTGGACATGGGTGAGGTTTTCAATTCACCCTTATCCAAAGGGATCAGAAAGTCCTGCTGTGTATTTACTCAGTCTATTCTTAAAAGTGGTTAAGAGTAACAGAAAAATAAACTCAGAACAGAGGGAACTTTCCAGTTGTTACTTCAAATACATGAAATTTTGTAGTTTGAAGATTGTAAAACCATTTTTTCTATTCCATCTTATTTCTATGCATTCTCAGGAGATAATTAAAATGTCACTCCATGTTACAAATATTTAGCATTTAATATACACTTTGCAATAGTTTAACAGTTCAACAATTCAAAATATTAGTTATAACATCAAAGACAGCTACTTCCATGGTTTAACAAGTAAAAATAAAAAAGAACTACACTAAGAAGAAAGAACCAATTAAATATTTTAAGCTCTATAGCAAGGCACAAGCTCTTATTCATTCTTTCTTGGTCAGCTGTCACCTTTCACCACCAGTATATGACATAGGATAGAATGATAATTATGTTCCTGTCACCATGGCACAAGCTACATAAAAACATAAAGAGATACTGAACCTCCACAGATTTCTCAGGTGGTAGTGAGCTTAATGCCCGCTCAAACAAAGCTCGGGTGTTTCTGTCATCATTCAAACGAGACGAGAAATCTGCATATCTGCAATATTTAGCACAAGAGTTAACAAACAAGGAGAAACCACACACAACAAACATCTGTAGAAAATCGAGTATAGCAATGCCATCTTCTTCATTGTTGGAATGTTATAATTCATTCAAAAAGGCATGGACACTGCAAGACATACTGCCAAGATGGCCCCCATACTGCCAATAATATATATCATTGTTTAAAGAAAAAAGCAAATTAATTTGATTTCATTTAAGATACAAAGAATGCCAGACCAGACATACTTCGATACAAAAAGCATATTATTG
The DNA here is from genome assembly GCA_026770325.2 of Erythroxylum fimbriatum. Lineage (NCBI taxonomy): Eukaryota > Viridiplantae > Streptophyta > Magnoliopsida > Malpighiales > Erythroxylaceae > Erythroxylum > Erythroxylum fimbriatum. Next base: position 216,810 of record JANZLH020000362.1, read on the forward strand.
GTAACTGATTCCTCGGACACCATGCAATACTTATTCCTTTGCATAAAGCAAATATGTGAGGTTCGACAAATGTATCTCTACTTAGGAAACATATGCTCAGCCATTCAGAAGTTGACCTATAGCAAACAGTAACAAGTGTGACAATAAGGAACTTCAAATAGTTTTACCCATCCCAAGGCACCTACTCTCTGAAATCAGCTTGAAATACCAGAGTTCAAAAATTAATACCATGTATCACATACGTATATTCCTAAGTACCGTTGGCAAATGCATTAACAGTTATTACAAATGCCCCCTTGTCATTGTGAGCAGCAGCAGTGTTTTCCACTACCTCAACAAATTTGAAAAGAATGTAAAAATGTAGGGCTAATTTGTGTTAAATTACTAAGGGAGGAAGAAAGGTTGTCTTACTCAAGAATGTAAACAGGTTCATGTATAAATCGTTTCAATCCTGCTTCAAAAATATTGTGTGCTACCTGCATGAATATACAACTTCTTATTAACTTCCAACAAGCAAGTGATCAGTGTCCACACAATTGTTGAATATAAGAAGAAGATTCGAGATTAAATAAGAGACCATAAAAGTGTTGTATATAATTGTAAAAGCTGCTGACTTTTATTCAGTTGATGAAAAAAGATGTACAGATACTGCTATGCTTATATAGAGCTAGGGCACATAGTTATGGGAGTCTTCCTAATTAGGAAGACTCCTTATTTGAAAATATCCCTAATATCGCTAGATATTACAGCTAAGGATACTCTATAAGGATAATCCCTTAATTAAGGGACTATCTATTATTATGAGATTCTATCTATTATTATGGGATTCTCTACACTCCCCCTCAAGTTGGTGCAAAGATGTCTATCATGCCCAACTTGCTAATTTGTTCTTCAAATGGTTGTCTGAATAGCCCCTTTGTGAAGACATCTGCTCTTTGTTCTTTAGTAGGAACAAATGGGATACATATGCTTCCATCTTCCATTTTTTCCCTTATAAAGTGCTTATCAACCTCTATATGCTTTGTCCTTTCATGGAGTACTGGATTGTGTACAATATTA
>JANZLH020000362.1:217968-238668 GCA_026770325.2 Erythroxylum fimbriatum
GGCATAAATCACTAAAATTAACTTTAGAAAACCCAATCCCATAACATTCTCAAGCTATCTAAACCAAAATCTCACTAAAAATTCAAAGATCAAAAACTTCTCTTACCTTAAACTCTTCATCAAAAATCGAAATTTCTTGACTCATAATGAAGCTCTTGAGTTCTTCCACGTTTTTCTCTTTTGAATCCGCTTAAAATCACTCTTGAAATCTCCTAAAAATTGAAACCTAGCTTTGTTTCTTCTACCAAAAGCTCACTCTTTCATTTTTCTCTCTTCTTTCTTTTCTTCTTTTTCTCCTCTGTCAACTTCGTGCAACTGCTTCTATTTAAACTAAAGCCCATTCTTCTTATTTACCAACTTGCCATTAATGAATGAGAAGAGACCCTTATGCCCTTACATTAAGCCTTATAATTTAAAACCTTTAATGAACTTCCAATTTTGCCCTTTTGTTGTCTTGAAAAACTGACATCTTGACTCCAAATTTTGATCAGGTAAATGAGGCAATTTGACAAAACTTCCTTCTAGAAAAATGTTCCTCTCAGTCTGATCTTTCTAACGATACCAAAAGCGCTCAATTCAGATCAGAAACGAAGAAGTTATGGCCAAAACACTTTCAGGCCAAAACAAAACCAAGACTGAACACTACACCGAGCTTCACTCCAAAAATTGAAAGTCTTAGAGGCTAAATTGTAGCTCGGCTCCTTCAGATAACTTGTAGATCCATGTCTTTAGTTTAATTTACAACAAGAATCAACTCAATCGGAGCTCTATAGCTCCAGATATCACCAAAATACCGATCGATGTTTAGACTTTTCCCATTGATCATCCCACTTTGATCTAATCAATCTTTCTCATTTTATTTCAGATAGCTTCGATTTTTTTTGGAGTAGATGTAGAGAAAAGTCTTACAAATCCAATGGTTTAAGAATCAGATCATTTGGAGGTCTAGAAAAGAAGTTATGGCCAAAAGACTCCAACATATTTATGCCCTCATTTGTAATGTACATGTCTCAGTACGAATGCCATAACTTTTGCTACAGATGTCGGATTGACTTTGTTTTTGGACCATTGGAAAGAGCACTTTGAGATCTACAACTTTCATGAAGACCTCAAAGGCTAATTCTATCATCTGCCTTCTGTATCGTCTCACTTTTTCTTCCGTCTGCTTTTTGCGTCTGCTTTTCTTCCGTCTGCTTTTTGCGTCTGCTTTTCTTCCGTCTGCTTTTTTGCGTCTACTTTTCTTCCGTCTGCTTTTTGCGTTTGCTTTTCTTCCGTCTGCTTTTTTGCGTCTGCTTTTCTTCTGTCTGCTTTTTGCGTCTGCTTTTCTTCCATCTGCTTTTTTTCCCAGAACATCTCCACTTACAAGATTCATAACTTTTGACTCCGATATCCAAAATTTCCATACTATATACCGTTAGAAAGATAAAAGAAAGCTCTACAACTTTCTAGAAGGAATAAAAACAAACCCGGTCTCTAAAGGGGTCAAAAGTTTACTCAAAGGTGGCTGACCGACAATTGCATCCTAAACAGCATCAGAACTTCAAAACATCATAACTTTCTAGTCCATTGTCCAAAAATTCTATACTTTATATCAATGTATAAATCAAAACATCATCTAAAACTTTTATGAAGAACTTCAAACCAACTTCAACCTCTAGCTAAGTCAATTTTTCAATCCAAATTTTTGCCCTGAAAATCAATCCTAAACAACATCAAAACTTCAAACGATCATAACTTCTAGCCTCGATATCGAAAAATTACATACTTTATGGCGTTGGAAAGCTGGAAACATATGCTAAGACTTTCATTAAGACCCTATGAACAAATTCTACATCAATGAGGGTCAAAATCCAAATCGAAGCTACTGCCCTAAAATTTCCATACTAAACAACATTCAAACTTCAAAATTCACATCTTCCAACCTCCATTCAAATCAATTCATTCACTTTAACTTTCATTAACTCAAAAATATTTACTTTAAATGTCCTAACACACACATGTTTCCTCAAAACCTTAAAGTCATCAAAACCCATTAATTCTTTTCTCATCAATTTCCTTAAAGCACAATACATATACAAAAACACTCATTTCATGTATTAACCCCAAAATATCATTGCAATTGCTCCAATTAACATTACCCAAATCAAAAATTAAACACTACTAATTCTTCATTTAATTCCATTTAATTAATCAAATTTCCAAGAAAAAGTTCGGGGTCCAACATTAGTATAGGTACCTTTATTTCTATTCTTCCTAAAAGATTACTCTTTTTCTTCGGATGTTTAACAATTTTATTTCCCCATAAAATTTGTATGTTATTTCTCCTTGGTGTGCAATGTATAGTATTCTAAGTGCTCACTATATTGCTCATGTTTTAAAGAACCTTTTGGGAGAGTTTTTTTATAAAGTTTGATATTTGTTTAATATTTCTCAAAGCAACAACTACAATGGAAGTGTAGGCTATAAGATTAAACTTTCATTTGTAATCTTAAATGGTCTTACTTGACTTTTGCATTATCTTAAAAAAGTTACCATGTTGAAAGTCATGTGTTGATTGCTAGAAAAATGGGACTAAAATACATTCCGATCCGTTTATAATCTCCACAACCTTTTGCACATCAAACTTGTTGCATTTGGATATTAAGATAATTCCTAGACCACCATGCTTTTTGGTGTCGTAACTTCACACCATTTGACGCGAGCATTGCTCTAGTTCCCTACTTGTCCTAACTAGAGAAAGGATTTCATAATTTGGTCTACCTCTTTGATTGCTTTCCAAGGCAAAGCAACATAAGCAACCAATGGAGATGGAGAATTGTAAGCACTAAAATAAGGAGTGTAAGTCAAGCTACATAAGAAAGGAATCTGTTCTACCATGCCATCAAGTTTTAAAGCCACAATTGGGACTCCCAGATAATGAAAAGGAATAGGACAATGATGGAGTCCAGTGATTCTTCTAACGTCTGCATAGTTTCTCACATCATCTAAAGTATAGAAGTAACTCTTCTCTGAGTTATGATGTAGTTTAGACCATTTCACAAATAAATCATGCACATGCATCATGATTTGGACAGAAGCATAATCAACCCCATATAAAAGTATCAAGTCATCAACATATAACAGATTTGTAATGTTAAATTCCTTACATCTATGGCGATATTGAAATCCACCATTAAGAGGAACTATCTTGTTTAAGAGTCTAAAAAGTCTCTCCATTACAAGTATAAACAAGTACGACGATAAAGGATCACCTTGCCTGATCCCCTTTGTAGGTTTGAAAGGGAAGGTGGGGGTACCATTCATAAGAATACTCAATGAAGAGGTAGTAATGCAGGTCATGATCCAATGAACAAATTTAGGCGAAAGATGCAATGCTTTAAGACAAAGCCTTATAAAGCGCCAACTAATTGTATCAAAGGCTTTGAAAGAGTCAATCTTAATCAAGAAACTGTTCAATTTCTTACCAGAAGGATAATCCTTCAATAACTCTTATAGAAGTAGAATGTTATCGCCAAGATTCCACTCAGGAATAAATGCACATTGTGTAGAATTGACAATTACCGAGAGGATAGACTTGAGTCGCTCAACAAAAAGCTTTTATATCACCTTATAGATAGTAGAGCAGCAAGAAATAGGGTAGAAGTCTCTCATGTGACAAGGGTTTTGTGTTTTGGGAACCAAGCATATATAAGAATGATTGATGACCTGAAGAATTTTGGTAGATTTAAAAAATTCCAAAACCACCTCAGTAAAGAGCTGATCGTAAACATTTTTCATATGATTTGTTTAATAATTATTAAGACTATAAAAAAAGCCTAAATCACAGTACCAACTTCATCATCCTCAAGCATAATAGGAAGCTTGAGTCTTTATTTTAAGAAATTCTAACATCAACCTCCGGATAGCCATCGTATCTTGTCCCCTTTCGAAATAACAGTAAATGAAGCTTCATCCTATACAAACTGCAACGCACTGCACAACAACTCTCAAAAGGGAACCTCACACTTGTTATCGTTGACTAAACCAAATCGATTGAATTGGAGAAAGATCAAAACTAAAGAGCATCAAATGTTTCCGGAAAATATTTCCCCATTATGTAAACATCCAGAACTCCAACCATCATTTCTTCAAGTACTATCATTACTTCTTTGGCATATATCTTTTGATTTGATTGAAAATAATAATAATGGAGACTAGCCTGCATAAAAACCATGTCCATTATTACCTAAGCCATTCTATAATGTTCATATCCAGGAGAAATATCTTTCATCAAACTCAGGGTTTTCATCAAGCATCATGAACAAACAAATCATATTACAGTTTTCTTATAATTATTGGCTCAAAATAGTCCAAAAAACCTATGAGCACACAATTTTGGGGCATGACCATTGTTTTTCATACTTAAAACTCAACCGCCTAAAACTCTCTAGGTGTCACTCTTAATGTCAGTCTCCTGGTTAGGAAAGCTCTCGGAGTCGACCAAAATGATGGAGAGACCAAGGCTGCAGGGAATATAGAGACATTCATTTATGAATTTCATCTACAATTCCATGTCTCCATAAGCTTCACGGTCTCCGATTTCAGGTTCAAAGACACTATGATTTAAATATTAGTTTATGTCCTACAACCAATCGCTTTGGTTGTACTTTAATGACAACTATTTAAAGGCATTATTTATTTTGTACATATTAGATGTATATGATAAAGTCCTTGGGATAATTTTACATTGCAAATGAAATTATAATTATGATATTCATATTGCATTTATGTATTATCCATAAATTGTTCCTAGTCATTGTTTTATTAATTTTGGACATTAATATAACGTAAAAAAGACTAGCACAAGTTATGTTTTCCTTATGAAGGAAGTAGTCGATCTCATAGGCTAAAGTATAGAGATATTTAAACAAATATATGGGTGCTTGCTAGAGAATAAGTTCACTGAACAGACCCAACATGAGAAATTCATTTGGAACATTACTTGTATGTCTATAGAATTCTCATTGTGATGATTGCATAAGTGATCCTTTGACTTGAGGTCACCAAAGTTATCTTGCATAAGGATTGTTATTCTTTTGATACTATTTACGACCTATTTAATCATCGGTTGGTCAAATGGTAGTCATTGGATGTAACATGAACTATATAGAGATAGTTATGTGATTAAGATAAGATTCAACACCCTAAAGTAATTAGGGAGATTGTTTCTTTGTTCTCGACTAGTATTGATTCAGGAAATCCTTGGTCGAGATGGAATGACATTTTGTAAATATTTTACAAATTTCATTAATTGAATCGATAGTTAATAGCATAGAACTAATATGATTGGACTAAAAATAGAGTAGACATTAATTTCATGCTATATGTCTAATTGGAACATTATATGATGAAAAGATTAAATTATATAGAAAAACTATGCATGGAAAGGTTAGTCAAAAAAACTTTTATATTCCTAAATATTTGGGTGGTCATGACGCATTGTAAGACTCCAATCTTGATCTATATTATAAATTGTTTAATTGATAATTAAAGATACATTAAAAGAATTTTTAATTTATCTAATTCTAGTTATAAATTAGAATTATAATTTATAACCATTGTCATCATATTTAAGAACCTAATGGGTCTCACATATATAATGGGTTTAAGATAGCAATGTTATTTAAATTAAGTTAAATCTGGTTGTAAGTTTGAGAAATTTTAATTACATATGAGATATGTAATAAATAAGGATTAATATGAGATATTGAATCTTATTTAGGCATAATTGGTATTTAATTAGAATTATTTTTAATCCTAATTAAAGTTTAATTGAAATTAGAATTTAATTTCAATTAAATTACTAAAACGTTGAGAACCTATTATAAATAGGCTTAAGTAATATGGACCTAGCACTTCTTGCTTAAACCTTTTCTGTAAGAGTTACAGAGTTCTCTCAACTCATTCTGTGAATATCATCAGAGGTCGGATACTTATGAGGCTATGATGGTTGAGATAAATTGATTTCAGAAATGGTTTGAGGGATAAAACAAGATAAAGATCAAACTTCAAAATAAGGTACGAATTAAGTTTCTGCTTTTTATGATTTGTGATAATCATTTTAAAGCTTAAAGAGATCTTGGTTTTCAGGAAATCAAAGTTTACGCAAAAGTTTAATAATTATTCCGTTGCGGCTGGGATCAAATCCTACTCTGATTTCCCAACATTATCACCTTACTCTATTTTTGCTTCTTTGATCCTTCAAATCATGGATTCAAAGTACTGGAAGTAATTCAATACATTATTTATTTGTTAGAGAATTATTATTCTATTTATATAGAAATTGTTTATTTATAAATAATAAGTTTCTTGATTTATTAGAAGTGATATTTTTCTTGATTAAGATTTGAAAAGAATTTTCATTTATTGATTAAGAAAATGTGGTTTCCTTAAATTTTGAAAATATTTTTCTAATTTATTAAAGAAATATTTTCTCATTAATTAAGAAATCAATTTCTAAATAAATAATATAAATGACTTTCTTAATTATTTTTAAAAGTGTTTAATTTGATTTTGAAAGTAGTTTCCTTTTAATATTAGAATATAGTTTTCTAATTAAGGAAAATAATTTATATTGAGATTAGAAATAGTTTTATAATTTGATTAGAAAGTGTTACTTATATAATTTTTAAAAAGGAGTTTTTTTGTAAATTATAATAAGTAAGCAGAATAATTTATTGAAAATTGTTTTCAATTAAATATTTTAAAGGTGTCAAGATAAATTGGAAATGGTTTCCAATTGGATTTGAAAATTGTTTTCAAATCGAATCAATATTTCTATTTGGAATAGGAATTTAGATTATTTAGGAATCAATGAGTTTAATTTGATTTAATTTTTCCAAATAGTTGGAAATATTATTAGATTATGAAGATCAATAACTAGAATCAAACAAAGCTTGATATTTTATAAATATAATATGATTATGTGTGCATAAGATGCGTACTTTATTTATATAGATGATATATATATATATTGGATGTATATTAAATTATGTTTTATGTGTATGATATTTTACATGCAATTTTGTGTTTGATGAGATGAATGAGTTAAAATCCCTCGTTAAAATATTAAGTATACATTGAGAACGTGATTGTTGCCTTTCATTATTATAAGAATAAACCAGAGTTTTATTTATTTTAGGCTTGTTGAGCAAACTCAAGGCCACTTTAGTCTTGTGACAATGAGTTTTACTTAACTAAATTTGTGTGATTTAGATGAGCAAACTCAAGATCATATAAATTAGAGGCAGGGTTAGGAATAACAACATATGAAATGTTTTGGCAAGAGTTATCACTTAATGGATCTAAGAGTCACATTAGATGTGATTGATAAAGTTGTTATCTACTTAATTTAAGTCTAGTTGGTTTGTTGAGCAAACTCAAGATCAACTATATTTGAATGGGATCCTAGCCCACTAGAAAGATTAGAGTAATCTTTCCGAATAGTAGTGAGGGTTATTATTTTGAATAAAATAGTGGGAGTAACCAAATGCATGATTAAAGTCCTAATCTTATTTAGTAGTTATGGCATATAATTAATTACTTGTTTTTCTTACATTTATATTTTGTTCTGAGTGAGATTTACCTTTGCTTAGTATAGTTGATACTAAGTTAGTTAACCCAATTTCTTGAACATAGGATGTGTTTGAGAAGAGTTCTCAACAGTAAGATAGAAAATTGTATGTCCATTATTTTATTTTGCTATAATCCCTGTTGTGGATTCGGTAACAAAGTTTTAGAGACATGTCAAAATCATATAGATGACAAAATGTATTGCAATTTTGAGTTAAATAATGTTTCAATGTATACTTATAAGAGAATGGTTCTTAAGTTAAGTAATGGGAGTAAGATGAAATTTGAAAAGTTTAAATCTTATGACAATACATCTAATTAGAACTAGTGTCTTTATTGATACATTTGACGTATAGTTGAAAGGCTACAAGACATTGAAAGATTCACTTTCAGATGAATCCAAAGAGTTTATTTTAGAGATAATTGTGAATTTATCATGTATACAAAAAGGTTAGTGGGAGTATAGTTATCCTCTTTAGTGGGAATATGTGGAGTCATATTGCTCATAGAGAACAACAATTCTAACTTTCAATTATTGAAAACATAATTGCCCAAGAACAACTCTTATTTGATAGGAAAAGGTAACAACTTAAATCTGGGATTTAGATATATAGAAATAGATTAGATGTTGTTCACCTATTCTAACTCCAAGTACACAGATAATGTACTAAAGATGTTTAGTAATTGAGATATCTGATGTTTGTGAAGGATTAAAGATATCTATTATTCTATATATGAGTTGAAATTTGAGTTCAGCATGATAAGGATATAACTTTAGAAGTAAATCCTAATTAAGGTTTATTTACTTAGAACAATATTATTCAAGATTGGAGAGGTTCCAGTGTAGCGATGGTTGCTAATTAAGTCGTAATGCATTTTTCATTTAGTGGAAATGATTATTTGGATCAACAAGTTCTTTAATGAACTTGATATAATTCATTGCATTGTTCAACACAGTAATATACTGTGAAACATTAGAGCCATTAGGCATGTAAAAGGAGCTGAGGTCTCATCAAACATCCAATGATGTGTTTAGGCAAATTTTCTTGATTATGATGATAATTAAGATGTAAGTTGTAAGAATGAAGCAAGTGCTCACTATAAAGAATCTTGTAGAATTCTCTCATTAAGCCACTATCATAGTAGTAGAATAATTGTCATATGGTGATATAGTGTGAGATACTTAAACGATTGGCTTAGTTCAAGTGAGAGATTATTGGTTTATTCTCTACAGCCAAGGGCTTTAGTTATAGTTTAATGGCAATTATTTAAAGGTATTCCTAATCTTGTACATGTTTAGATGTATATGATAAATTTCTTGGTATAATTGTACATTGAAAATGAAATTATAATAATATTCATATTGCATTTATGTATTATCCTTAAATTATTCCTAGTTATTGTTCTCTTAATATTAGACATTAATAGAACACAAAAAAGGCTAGCAAATGTTATATTGTTTCTTATGAAAGGAAATAGTGGATCTCATAGGTTAAAGTATAGAAATACATAAATAAATATGTGGGTGCTTGCTAGACAACAAGTTCACTGAATAGAGAGACTCAACATGAGAAACCTATTTGGACATTACTTATATATCTATGGAATTTTCATTGTGATGATTACATAAGTGATCCTTTGACTTGAGGTCACCAAAATTATCTTGTATAGGGATTGTTATGTTTTGATACTATTTATGACGTATTTAATCATAGGTCGATCAAACGATAATCATTAGATGTAGCATGAACTATATGGAGATAGTTGTGTGATCTATATAGGATTCATCACCCTAAAGTAATTAGGAAGAATGATCCGTTATTTTCAATTAGTATTCAGGAAATCCTTGGTCGAGGTGAAATGACATTTTGTAATAATTTACAAATGTCATTAATTGAATTGATAATTAATAGCAGAAAACTAATATGATTAGACAAAAAATAGAGTAGACATTAATTTCATACTATATGTCTAATCGGAACATTATATGATGAAATGATTGAATTATATGGAAAAATAATATACGGAAAGGTTAGTCAAAACCACTTTGACATTCCTAAATATTTGGGTGGTCATGACGCGTTGCTAGATGTCAATCTTGATCTATGATTATAGTTGTTTAATTAAAGAATTAAAGATAAATTAAAAGGAGTTTTAATTTATCTAATTCTAGTTATGAATTAGAATTATAATTTATAATCACTTCCAACATATTTAGGAACCTAATGGATTCACATATAGAATAGGTTAAAGAAAGCAAAATTATTTTAATCAAGTTAGATTTTATTATAAAGTTTGAGAAACTTTATGATTAAATATGAGATATTTAATAAATAAGGATAAATATGAGATATTAAATCTTATTTGGGCATAATTGGTATTTAATTAGAATTATTTGTAATTCTAATTAAAGTTTAATTGAAATTAGATTTTAATTTCAATTAAATTACCAAAATGTCCAGAACCTATTATATATAAGTTTAAGCTGTATGGAGCTAGCACTTCTTGCTTAACTCTCTCTAGAAAAGTTATGGAGTTCCCTCAACTCATTCTATAGATACTGCTAGAAGTCGGACACGTGTAGCTACGGTAGTCGAGACAAATCGATTTCAAAAACGATTTAAGGGATATGACAAGATAAAGATCAAGCTTCGAAATAAGGTATGAATTAAAATTCCGCTTTATTATGATTTGTGTTAATCATTTTATAGATTAAAGAGATCTTGGTTTTTGAAAAATCAAAGTTTACGAAAGAAATTTATAATTATTCCATTGTTGCCTGGATCAGATCCCAGTCCGATTTCCCAACATTATCACCTTACTCTGATTCTGCTCCTTTGAGCCTTCAAACCGTGGATTCAAAGTGCTGGAAGTAATTCAAGTTTTTTTGTTTTTCGGACTTACTATCATATTCCTGGACTTACTTTGTTTCGGCTTTTGGTAAAACAGTTGTTAGTGTATGGAAACTGCTTGATTGGCTTTAGTTTGTTAACTCAATCACGTCACAATAAGATCAACTTGGTCGTTGCACTAGTTTGTGACATGCGTGTGGATTGTGGAAGATGCATTATTGCAGTTGCAAGCAACAGTAGTAAAGCGAGCTTCCAAGAATGCGTTGTCAGGTTGCATATTCATTCTATAGCTTGTTGATACTTTTCAAGTAGGAGGCGATTTTAATTTATTCATTTCAAAATAGAACTCCTTTAATTGACCCACCCACCCCTATATTCAAAGCGATTCCTTAGTTTCGTTTGGAAGTTAAGGCTACAAGCTTTTACAGATTCAATGACAATGGTAACTCAGATTTTCAAAGTAGCCTTCTGGAGTAAAAATAGAAACGATTAACATATATTAAGACATGATTAGCCCATTATTCAAGAAACTTTACCTGCATTTATTAACAGCTCGTAACTCTTATACTAGGTTTTCGTTTCAAAATCTTCTCAAGTTTGTGATGCATGTTAATGTCTCCTTGCAGAAAGCCCCAGCCATTCATGTCTAAATATCAACCTGTCAATGCTTATCCGGAAATAAGCATTCAGAAACTTAAATCTTATCTTTACAGGTTATTCATTTAGCACGAGGAAAGACAACTATCATGGACTAGGTCCAGAAAGTTTCCTTGTTGGTTAGTAACTTGGGCGAATTTGCATTAATGATGCTTTAATTTGAACTCCACTTATCTTGAGGTTCTTCCTGCCATAAAGCTGAGGCATTGGCTGGGAAAGGATTCTATACGAAAAGGGTGTCATGTCATTCTACAGGTAGACATGGAATTAAAGTCTTGGCAGACTGTGGATTAACAGTGGTACTAAGGGAATCGGCACCTGACGAAGAGGCTGGGAGTGAGCCTACCATTCATGAACAAAGTGATACGACTGAATGAGTCAGCCATCCTTAAATATTTGGAATTTGTAATAGAAAGTTCTGCACGACCCATCGTGACAACTTCATTCCATTTCTTTCTACTTGTAGACTCTTTTCTATACCAAACATCGTAGGAATCTTGTCATTTTTCTTTTCTCTGAAATAATAGAGCATGGTATTTGAAAATACTCCTTTATTTATTATGCTTTTTGCTGACATTATTTCCCTTCTGATGTATCAAGTACGAATTACTTCCACGACCAGATCATGAAACACCGAGAAAAAAGAAACGAAGGAATGGCTACAATAACATACAAACATTTTGGTAATCAATCTCAAACACAGAAACAATCAAGTTCCAAATTGCAACAAAAACCAAGTGCGCCTGAAATGTCTATTTGTGAATGAAGTTCACTTAGGTGGTGCACTTCTGCATCTGAGAATTTCAACACCCAAGTAATCCAGGGCCCCTTGAACAGCAACATGAGGCTTCCCAACTTTCACACGAATGGCAGAGATTGGGGGGTACTTGGTCAAAGTTGTCGAAGCAATTAGCTCGGCCACTGATTCAAGAAGGTTATGCGGAGTTCCTTCAACAACTCCTTTGACTATGCTGAAAAACGAAATGAGCAGTCAACCAAATGCCTTCTTAAATGAAGGTCCTTTTGCTAAACAGCACAACATGATTTACTAAACAATCTGTTAGAAACCTGACCTTAGAATAATAGGGTATTCTATATTATTGCAGTATATTTATGGTGTGTACACCACTATGACAGAGAAATATAGTATTTCTCCTAACAAGAGCAGATAGCTTCTCAGAAGGTTCGATTCCTTCTGTCATTCTTACTCTTTCGAATTTCTGCCTACCTCTCCCTTCTTCTTGTCCCCCTTTATAACCACCCTAGGTAACAGTCTGTTACAACCAAATGATTAGTTGTCAGTACTATTAGCTAACTAACTACCCGAATACAAAATAGCGTACTCCTCTACCGATTACTCCTCTGCCCTCTGCTTATTCTTCCTGTCATCTAATGATCCTAACAATTCTAGGTAGGTTCTTCCATTCAGCTTCTGGATTGAAATATGTAGGGAATTTTCTGGCTGTATACTAACTGAATCAGGTTGATTTCCTGATCCAGAGAGAGGGGTAGAGCTGCTGGTGGTCTCGAGGGATGAAGATCGAGATCCCACCATTGCAGCCTTGTAATTCATGGAAGAGCGTGAGGCTCTGATACCATGTAAAAGCTGGAAAAAAGATGTACAGATACTGCTATACTTACATAGAGCTAGGGTACATAGTTATGGGAGTCTTATCCCTAATATAGCTAGATATTACAGCTAAGGATAATCGCTTAATTAAGGGACTATCTATTATTATGAGATTCTATCTATTATTATGGGATTCTCTACAATAATTCAAAAAAGAGGACGACTCATTACCTTTGGATCCTTGTCGACGCAAAAGACCATCAAGGCATAGGCAACATATACATGATAACTGCAATTGGGGGATTTGCGAGTATCCAGGAAGTACTTGCGAGCTGCTTCTAATCCTTCATTTCTTCTTAGAAAACGAATAAACTACAGATTGAAATGCCATCAAGATAATAAATATTCATTCTAGAATGAGAAGTCTGTCGTTTCAAGGAATATAATAAATTTGGATGTGAACGTCACATTTAGTACAAATTTTCTGAGAGAAGACAAAACATATAAATGTAAAATTTTGAAAAAATGGAAACAAAACTTAAATAATGTTTTAAAGAAGGAAGGATGTGAGAGGGAATAAGTTGAATAAAAAGTTTTCTCAGGAAACAGATATTGTCACCCATGTAAAGAGCTGATAAGATATAAGGACCTGTTGTCTGCAAATCTATTTACAGGTTCAGTGAGAAGAAAGCACATCGGTTCTTATCTGAAAATAGGGTAATATTACACCTTACAAGTACATCCAATAACTCTTCTTGATCTTCAGATCCATATATTCCAACAAGCATAAGGAAAAAAAATTCATCTTCCCTGGGGGAACTGTTACGATGAGCAAAACATATCTACTGATGAGAGTCCAGCATCCTGGATTAATAATTTGTTACCTGTACATGTGCTAGGGCCGTTGCATTGTCACCATCTCCCAAAAGGCTTTCATATATTTTCTTGGCCGGCTGATGAAAGTAGGAGCAGAAAGAAAAAGATCAAGAACCAAAAGCTGGTTATTGATTGAATTCTAAAAAAGAATCCGCTCACCTGAATTGCACCACGATTTTCCTCTAATTCAGCATAAGCATACTTTAACATTTCTGAATCTGTGGGTATAAACCAGGAGAAATGGAAAATTGGTGCATGCAAGCAAGCACACAGAAAAAAATAAACTTTAGATGATGCAACAGAATGATTTAAGAAAGCAAAATTAGAATTGTTATCAACCAGCGATATTCAGTATCCTACACCTAAATAGGTTAGTTATAGCACGAATAGGAAAAGAAATAAAGCTATCATGAAAACAGTTTCACATTACAGACTTAAAAGGAAAAGGGAAAGACATTTTTACCAGGGAGAGCCTTCAAAGCCCTCTGAAATACTTTGATTGCAGTATCAACAGAACCACTTTTTGCATGCCATGTCGCATAATCATACCATATGTCAGGATAGTGGTACAAATACATTAGGCACTGCAAAACAACACCACAGAGTAAGCATTTCATTTCATAAAGAAAGGTTGTAGAAAACTCTCTAGCATGTAAGATTTCAGAGTACACATAAAAACATGTGACCAAGTAAGACATCATTCTCACTAACATAAAAAGCAGCATATCATTGTCTACACCATAGAGCTAACAAGGAGATTTTTCCCCACTCACAATTATTCTTTACATATAGAATTTACTGTTTATTTACAATGTTAATTCCATTTCTCCATTCTCAACTAGAATTGTGCCATTTCTTGGAGCATTCAGGAGTGTTGAACATTAATAAATTAATGTTAGTTGATGCTTACCCTAAAACCTTTCTTCAACATAAGATCACAGATAGTCATGTTCAAAAGGAAACTAAAAACAAGAAAGCAACGTCTTTAAGGAAAACCATTTCTGCATATGTATATGTGCATACATGAGAAAGAGAGAGAGAGATAAACAAATAAGGAAAAGAAAACTTGTACATTTTCCAAGTTCTCTACCACTTTCAACATTAGGTAAAGGTCTAGGGAACAAAAGAGGAAAGCAACACCAAAAAGAGCTAGTATAACCTACGTGTACTAAATGAGATAAATTAAAAGAAAGTGGAAGGAGGGAAACCACAAAGGACTAACTAGTTATACCTGTTCGTAGGTGAATACAATACGCTTATTAGCTGAAACACTGTCTATTCTTTGAGGATTTCCCCTGCCGTAGAGTAACAAGAACCATAACAAGAAGTCATCAACATATATTCCATTCAATTTAAAGCTGCAAGTGATGAAGGACAACTTATAACATGGTCATATGTAAAAATCCAATATGTCAACGGCATTTCATTTTTAACTATAGACAAACGAGTTAAGCAGGTTATCAAATGGATTTTAGCTCTAAGAGAATGATGGCACTCATAATGAATATCTCAGCAACAGGAAATGAGATGATCCAAACTTTAGATAATATTTTCAAGCTCATTGCTATAAAAGATAACTGCACCGAAAATTACAATCCAGAGTACCAAAAACCTTTTTGTGATTAACTTGGAAAAATGTTACTACCGGGGCAATGTTCATAAAGTTCTTCTCGGGTGTATTCTCGACCAAGAAGGCAATTTATTCCAATAAGCAACACGTTGATATTGAAAAATTACATTTTCCAGTCTCCTCTTTAAAGTTTCACAGATATGCAGATTTCTACTCACTTCAACTCTACTTTTCATTAGATTTCTCTTAGTGCATGTTAATACATGTTGAATTTCATGTTTCATGTTCTCTTTTTTTCTCTTTTAGGTTGCAGGGGTGAGTTGAGGGAATTTCTATCAAGACAACAGAAAAAATATATAAAATGCCGATGCTCCTCACTTTTCAAAGGCCAGTAATCTCTTCCATGCCATCCATTGTAGTTCTTCCTGCATAAGCAAGAAAATAGTTCACCAAATTAATCAAGAATTTAGAGCATTTGAATAAGCACATCTGAATGTGGGATTCGGTCAAAGTAAATGCAATTTTCGTGTAGACTTCATATTCTGTTCCTACTTTCATCCTAAAAAAATAATCTAAAGAACCGAGCAGCTAAGCCATAACCTAGGAACTCTACTCCTATTATCTTCCACAACACAACATATTTCTGAGGCAACCATAACTTCATTGTGCTCCTTCAATCAGTTATAGGAAATTATGCATGTCAACGTTACGGCAGAACAAAAGATCATATAATATTAAATGGAAATCCAAGTCTCATCAAAGCCTATTATAGAAACAATATTTTGATTGGTGAAATAAAAAACAGTTTTACCTAATTTCAGTTTATGCAGACATGTACTTAACCAGCCTCCTAATGAATAGATAGAGTGGCTTGAAGTTAATCGGGAGAACAGGGCCTTTTAACATGATAAGTTTATTTCAATCCATTCAATCTCATGAATCTCAAATTTTCTACCGTCTTAATATGACATATGCCGTCAATTGATTCCCCAACGGAGTTTATACATGACCAGAGAAATGCATCATTCTTTGTTATCATAAAGCTCATTGCCAAAGAAAAATTAACAATGCTTAAAGTTAAAATAAGATGCAATTTTTAGAGCTTCAGTAAAAGTAGAAGCAATAAATACTGGCTTTGGAAGTGCTTGCTTCCTTGTTAGTTCCAAGCACCGCCAACATATTTCTTAAGCATTTCACGCAAAATAAAAAAAAAAAAAGAAATTACTTTGTGAGAGCCAGTTGGTGGTACAGCAAGCATATTCCAATCAATTTCATCAACATATTTCTTCCTCTCCCTATAAACAGCTCTGGCAGTACTATATTTTGGTTGATATTCAGATAGCAGTCCTTTGGCCTGGTTAATACCAAAACATCATATTGCATTAACCCAAAATGTGATCTCATACATATGGCATAGGAATACAAATGACTCGCATAAGATAAAAGTGTATTTCACATGCCTTATGCATGCCATAACCAAAATATTACCAATTGGCGGCTAACAGAATTCTCAAAATTTTCATAGTCCCTCCAGAGTTGTTCAATATGATGAGTCGGAGTAACAATAGCTCTTTGGTATGCTTTCCGAACAGCAGTCATTCGGTGTGATTCTTCCTGTGCATTTAGCGCCTGCAACATCATCCCTGACTAAGGAAAGGAAGGAATTATAGGAACAGAAGTGACAATTCACCTAGTTCAGCTATTTGGACTCAGTGTAAACTAGAAAACATGGGTGGCGGATGCAACAAACCGGAGTTGAATTTAAGAAAGCAATATACTCCATCCATAGAGGCCCAGACGCTATATCAGTTCCTGATATCACATGCACAAAAAGAATACTATAAGATTAATCATTGTTCTCTTAAATTGGTGAGAAACTGAATTCTCAAGTTTAGATATGTATGCAGAACCAGGTTGCCTATAGAATGTCTTTTTCTAACTAGTTCATAGAACATGTGGTCATCTATTTCTTGTTTATCTTCATTAATACTTCTCCATCTATGAATTACAGTTCAACTGAACCAAAATTTAAATAGTTTATGATCATTAACCCTATATAGCACCTCAAAAAACAGTGTAGCTATAACATAAATATAAAATTGGATAACTGCTAAGATCTTAAGACACACCTACATAACCCAGCATAAAATCAAAAGCTTTTCTCGTTTCTTCTTGGCCCTCAGCTCCTTTCTTATCATTGGCTTTCCTTATGAACCGAATGTAACATTGCCTACAAGATTAACACTGGTAGCAAAATTAGAGCTTTTGAATTTCCACCAGAGACCCACACTCACACTCGGAGAAAGAGAGATATGTGCCTGTAAAGCAACACTAGAAATACAGTGAAAACAACAGAAAAACACAAAGTCTAGTCCATAAAGAAACTGAAGTGATGCAGTAAAGTTGATAGAGAAAGAGAGGTAAATGAAGATACACTTCTTAGAAAGGGAGGAACAAGAAATTAGGAACATTGACGAAAGAAAAAAAATGATAATTCACATGGCAACCAAAATCCAGACCAATGGACTGAAGTTAAAGATACTGACATTATAACTATTTTGGACAAGGGAAAAGAATCGGATCCTTTGATAATTCCCTGATCCATAAACTCGTTGAAAACCTTGAAGACTCCCCAAAATCACTGTCTTGAACCAAGAAATAAGAGTCGCCACCAAATATCCAAACCATTGTGGTTATCTTAAAATCTCAAAAAAAATTCCAAACAAGAAGTTAATATGTAACTAATTCAGACTCCATGAATCAAGTTACATCATCAAGACAATATTTTCTTCAAACTGTAACATAAAATGCAAAAGGAAAACATAAACCCAAAGAGGAAGTTGGAGTAACAAAGTACAGGAAACCACATACCAAAGAGGAACTTGAAGGCAATTCAGTAAACACCGGCTAAATATCTGTTTTATGGCATCATCATTGTTTACAGCCATATGTGCCTCAACATATTGCTTCCAAAATTTTGCCTAGAAGGCAAGGAAAAGAGCGTCAGATAATATACTGGGAGAAATTGAAGAGCTATACCTATAATGTCAATTTTGGTAATCATACAGAATAAAACTACTTTGACACGTTTAGTATACAAAAAGCATTAAGAAAATCTAGTCTTGTCCTTTCTATTTATCATCTGTAACATGATACCAGCCAAAACGTCAGTAAACTAGATTCTTCACTAATGGCAGACAAATTGATATCATTCTTCATTCTCCACACTAAATAATCAATTGAAACAAGTTCAATTAATACAATTAATAATTTTCTTATTCAACCATAATACTACCCAAAGAAATTACATGCATTTTAGCCACAGTAAGTTGTTTATATAGCTCTAGAACACCAACAATGATCTCTACACAAACTTCCACTTTAATATTTTCAATCTTTCCCACCGTTCACCAACTTTTTGACCCGGATCTAGCATAACTTGTGTATTTTTCATTAAATGTAGTTAAAATACCATACAACCTAAACATAAGTTTTTCAAAGAAAAGAACGTATATCTAAAGTTATTTTCATCTTCAAGACATTCTTAGAACTCATATTTCATTCCATCCACGACATGCATACAACCAATCAAAAACATTATCAAAATTGTCATTTCATATCAAATTATTCGAAAATTATGCAACAACTGAAGTAACGAGCAAATCTTGAAGCAGATTTATCAGCTACAGCCTCATAAAATCTCCTACACATGCCTAAGCTCAACCACGTCAGGAACCATTGTTTGAAACAAGTAACCATGATTAAATGACAAGAGATGTAGAAGCAATTCAAAAAGAAAGAACTTGACAACTCAGTTGGTCAAGCCAGTAGATACGAAGAAAACTTTTCAACTCCCAAATGAATCCAACCAACAACAAAGAAACTCACAGCAGTAGGAAACACTTGAAGAAGCTGCTCGTACACCGGCGCGGCCTGTGCAATAGGCAAACGCTGCAACACCCCACAACCAAGAAAACCAAAATTGAATACAAGCCATACCCAAGAAACAGAACGCGATCATAAACTAAAAAGAAGCAAACTTTTGACACACCTGAGCCTTAGTTGCCATAATCAAGGCGGCTTCCACATTGTACTTGTCAACAACAGGAGGGGTTTGATCCTGGAAATTTTGAACCAAAAAATCGAGAGAGAGAAACACATTAAGCCCAGAACAGATGAACCTATTACATTAACAAGCTAAGTTTACCTTAGTTTCAGCCGCATCCGACGACATATCCTCGGTTGTTGTCAGATTTTCTTCAGTGTTTCAGCTTCTCTGCTCTTACAGTTAATGGTTTTGGTTTCAATTTTTTTTTTCTTTTCTTATTATTGGATTTGGGTTGAACCCATCTTCTAAATTGGTCATATACAACTTTTTATAGAAATTCCAAGCAATAATTTACCTAGCTGAATCTAATTTGCAAATAATTTCAAGCCCTGAACAAGTACTTGTCTTCCGCTTCTAGAGTTTTAGATCATTCAAACATTTTAAACATAGGATGTAAAGTTAAATCAATAATATAAAAAGCTTAAGATTTAAAAAGATCTCGTAAAATTAGATAAAAATGACATTTTTAAAAATCGGATTATAAGTTAAATCAGTAAAATAAAAAATTTAAGATTTAAAATGTTCAATCATTATTAAATCATCATAAAATTGTTTAAAAATTAAATATTTTAAAATAATTGAAATTTTTGAATAATTTCAATTTTAATTTTAAAAAGATACTGTTAAATAAAAATAAATCAATTTTTTATTTATAAAAGCTAATTAGTTTAAAAATTGATCGATTACTTAGTTGTTAAACATATATCAGTTTATTTTTATTTATAAGAATTGATTAGTTTAAAAAATGATAGATTAATTAATAATAAATTAATCTATTTTTAACAACAAATATTATTAAACTAAATTGAACCGAAAAATTAAAAAATTAACTGATTCAAAACTTTCATCATTAAATTACTTGAACTAGTTTGGTTTTTAAAACATTAGTCAAAAATTAAATAAATTTGAAGAATTTAAATTATAATTTAAAATAATTTTTGATTATCTTTTAAAGTTTAATTAAAAAATTATTATACAAATTTAATTTGCTTATTTTTGTTTATAAAAATTAACTAATTATTTAATAAACTAATTAATTTTTAACAATAAAAATTATTAAAGCAAACCAAAATAAAAAAACTTTTTAATCATTGTCGGAAGCATTCTCCTTTGTAAGTTTTTTTTTTGAAACGAGAGAATAGCTATTATCTCGAAGAATAATGGTTCAAGATACAGTTAGGTACATCAAACCACACCTGAAAGCGACTATGGAGAACAGAGACCCGAGCAAGAGAGTGGGCTCTCCTATTCTCCGAACGCCTAATCCAAGTTACAGAAATATTGTCCCTAGTACAAAGGATATCCTTACAGTCCGAAATGATAAGACCAAAATAGGAAAAATCCAAAGACCGGGAGTTCAAATCACTAATAAGAAGTTGGCTATCAGTAAAAATAGAACCTGCTTGTAACATGCCATCACGAGCAAATAACAAACACTGCCGAAGAGCAAACGCCT
>JANZLH020000362.1:244404-262926 GCA_026770325.2 Erythroxylum fimbriatum
ATATTCATTCAAGTTGAAATCATCAAAATCAAGGCATTTTAAATAGACCGGCCAGTTCTTTCTTTCACCGGTTCAACGGTTTTTACCAGTCCGACCGCAAAATGAACGGATCAATCACTCACAAAAAATACGGGCTAAACCGGACCGTTTCATGCTCCGATTCACCGATTCTCCGTTCCGACCGACCGGTTCGGTCCGGTTTTCAAAACACTGGTTGTTACTATTGTATATCTGCAATTTATAAACTTAATTCTTATTCTTTTAAAATAATATACAAAATATTTAAATACACATTTTAACACAAAAAACATAAAATTTTGTTTTTTTTAACCCATGTTGTTATATCTAAATATTATCTAATTTCAAAGATATTTCTAATTTTATGCCAATTGCAAAATTTGGGAAAAGAATAATACCTCTTGTCAATGATGGAAGTTGCAAAAGAATATGATGATATTGTCATATGTAGAAATTGTGATCTACAAATGCTCGAATATGTGCTTTGCTTTTATTCTCCTTTTGTGAAAATCATTCAGAACCTAGAGTTGGAGAATGTCTGGTCTGCATTTGTATGTATACATAAGCATATAATAATAACAATAACAACAATTTTCAATTAAGATTTCCGCTAAAATAATGAGGAGTTTAAAGAAACCCGATAATACGTAGCTCTATCCCTACATAATACACGAGCATATATGTCTAAAATGTTCTTAATAGAACGTACCTTTTAAAACCAATGTATTTTACTTTCATTCATATAATTTAGATGATTTTCAATCGGAATTAAGTTATATTAAAAATGTAAAATAAGTAATTTACCGATAAAATTATTTAATTATTTATGTAATTAATTAAATTTTAAGTATCAAATAGTTAATATCTATATTGTATTTTTAGTTTAAATTTTAGGAATCTCTTTCCATATATTCCAGTGTTTCAGATAAAAATCAGATTGTTGGACCATGCAAGTTGGGACTAAGCATTTTAAGGGCAAAAGAATATCAGGACTTGCTAGTTGTCTCTATGAAAATGACTCTTGGCTATAGCTTTTCATGATCATGTTCAGATTTTGAACTCTATGTAGCTTTCCTGCAATGAAAATCTACTTGTTCTGACTTGTTTTTGGGGAGACCGTCTTTTAATTTGATGTTCAGTTAGGAACACGGTCGATTTGAATCATATAATTGTATCTTGATCAGAGAAAATAAGGATGAACAATGGAAGCAGAGTAAGCAAGTGAAAGTGATGGAGCAAGCACCATGGTCGTCTGGAATCTGTGCTTGAAGTGATGACATTGCACTTGGGGATCTGTATGCTACTTTCTGCATTGTGGCCTTATGAAGAGAATATAAATCATGTCCACTTCTTGTCTTGGTATAACCCTGTGAGGGAGTTGTAGACGTGTAGATCATCGATTTCATTTTTGTAGGGTAAAAAGATTGAAATGGAGGCTTTGGAACTTGTTCTGATTAACTGGAAACCATTAAGTGCAAATTCTACAAGAAAGGACAAAGTATCACCTATTGTGTTTGAAAAAATGAAAAGGGATCCATCTACATGTGTATTAACAATGTGAGGGATTTGAGTACTTGCATGCATGATGAGCTTTTCCTGTAATTTCTCACAAATAAAAGATTCTAAAGCGTTTTGAAATTTTTTTCAATTCAGTACCCTAATTTTTAAATTTTTCAATTAAATAACTATTTTTGTATAACCTGAACTCATTTAAAAACATTAATTCTATTAATATATTGATGATTTAATTAACAAAATCTTTTTAATTCATAACATATAGGCATTTATGAAAAAAATTAATTATCAACTAATCATTCATATACATTAAAACACCTAATTCACATGAACACCTACATGTCTTTTTGCCCCTTACGGGGTGATCGAGTTGGTAGAGTAGGGGGCATGGGCCCCAAAGGTATTGTGTTGAATCCCCCCTACTTACGCTCTCTTGAGCGACCCTGTTATACGGGGCTTGTCTAGTGCGGAGTACTCGGTTGATATAATTTATAGGCTATTGCATAAATCCGAAAGTTTATCCAGTGCGCATCTAAAAGATAGCGACTGCGGGTTCCTCTGTTTAAAAAAAAAAACTACTTGTCATAAACAAAACAAAAAAAGAAATTTCATTAACCAAATTAGTAAAATACTATTACTTAATTAAAAAATTTAGACACTAAATTAAAAAAAAAAAGATTATAACAGTTTAGAATCTGTTTTCCCAGTTTTTCACCAAATCAACTTCTTCAAACAAGTGGTGTTTTTGGCATTTGTTGTTTTGGTGTTCAAGTTGATACCTTTCACACATATATTGGGATCTGCATATGTAGTTTGTTGAAAACATTTCTACATTTTTATTCCTGTTGTTCCCTGGGAAAAATTAAAATCATTGTATACCATGTATGGTATTGGTCTCTTTTGCCAGTGACTCAGTCGATTTTCAGAATGGAATCAGAGGTAACATTTTGTCAGTTTTATGTTTGCTTTCATTCAAAACTATGAGCAGATGAGAAAAGCTAGCTGATTCAAGAATTCATGGAGGGGGCTCCATGTAGTGACCTCTCACACACTTTTCTTCTGCCATTTGAGCTCTAATTGTCAAGAATGCAGAGAGACTTGCAAGAGGCAAGAGGTCTGTTGGCCTCTATCGACCTGCTCATAAATTGGTTGAGGTCGCTGCTCCAACAGCACAGATAATTAAGGCATCACAAAACAGTGTTACAGAATGCTTCTACCATTCTGACTTGCTTTTGTCCTCAATTCTCCATTGGCTTAATATTTTGGTCTGGACCAAGCCAAATTTAACGATTATAAGCTAACTCGAACTGACCAAGCTTTGTGATTAAGTCACAATGTAAGAACAGATTACAAGTCTAAGTGCTTGAACCTATATAAACATTGCTAAGATGAACCCAAACTTAATTGAAACAAAGCTTGTTAGAATGAATCGACAAGGGATAACAAAGGGTCCAGGCCTACCCGAGCTTGAGCTTGAAAAAATTTTGATAGGTCCAAACTCATACTTGTTAGGTTAATGTTAGTTTAACCTAACAAAGAAGTGCTGAGACGAATAAAATCCTAACCTTGTGGAGAGATTTGAGGCACAGTACCCTAAGGACTGGTAAATGAGGGCAACTAGTGATAGATGCCTAAAACTTCAGAGAAGCAAAGCCTAGGCCTTTCATTTCCTTCCTAATTACTGTCTAATATTGGGGTTTGGGGGCCTAACTGTTACTACAAAACATTCAACAGTGGTGCAAATTGCTAGAAGATATCTACTCCTAAATTTGACATGATATTTTAATCTTAAGAATGCCATAGTTGCTTATCTGATCACTTAATGCTTCCTGTTCAGTGCACAACCAAAATGATGCAAATCCCAACGAAGGGGTGAAACCATCATTTATTCTAGCCAGTTTGGTTAGGTTTCTATAAATCTTCACTTTGCTGCACAACAGGTAGGGCACTTCCACATTTATTTACCAGATAATAAGACAGTTTTCCTTAAGACTGTTCAAAGCACCACATGAAGGGAAGACAACGCACAACAAGCTAGAGATTATTGTCAATCCAGTTTCGACCATTAATCCAGATATCATCTTAACCAGGGGGCCAGTTCATTTGGCGTCCCCCAAGGAGGTGGACATGGATGTGATACACTGATTGACCTGCAAGTAAACATATACAGATTCAAAGCCAGTTTTTCTAATATCTAAAAACTGCCAAATCCCAGTTAGAGTGAATCTACTTTAATTGTCAACAATGGATAAGTAACACATACATCCTGCCGGTCCGTCATTAATCACAATTCTGAAGCCATCTTCAAGTCCTTCCTGCTTGGCAACGAGTTTAGCAGTATAAAGCAGTCGACCTAGAATATCACAGTGCCTTTCCTCAGCCTAAGAAACAAAAAGATAGTTAACTAGTTGCAATATTGGAATAGAAGACCAACAGTTCAAGTCACCATACAATGCAGAGGATTATACAGACAGGTGCTACTGAAAACATATAAATAAAAAACACATGCTATGCACCATTTCCAAACCAAACCTAAAAGATTGCAAACAATTGAAGCGAAAATCATTCAGTGTAACTCTTTACAACAGAGGATTTCAAAAATTTGATTCTCTAATGGCTTACATAAAAGCCCTAAACCATTACTTGACCTGTTAATCATCGATAAACCACCAGAAAATACAGATATTCCGAAGTATCTGCTCAGGTTCCTTCAGAAGATTTGTATTGCCATAAAACTCGTGATTCAGATATCACAGTTAGGAACACAATTTCAGCTCCACACCAACACATTGCAGTGAAGAGTCGACTTCAGGGTAAGCGAGAGAGAGAGAGCAAAACCAAAAAAATACCTTGGATAGTCCAGTCAATCCATCCTTCACCTTGGGTATGATTACAATGTGAGTAGGGGCTTGAGGATTAATGTCCCTAAAAGCCAGTACCTGGCAAGGGGAAGAAAAGGAAATTGGAAATTTTAAATAGCAAAATCATCAAGTTGCTCCAAATCAAAGGGAGAGAAAAAAATTGCTTATACACAGCAAACAGAAGACAAAAAATCAAATTTGCAACTTATAGCAGCCTTTAAGGAACGCCTTGACTATGAGCATTATTGGTCATTCATTTCTGTCAACCAAAAACAGCAAGAGAACACTCAAACATAACATTCTTAATTTACTAAGAAAGTCTCAAACTACGAAGAACACATGTAGTGACAACAAAAATATTACAGAGGAAAGGAATCAACAAAAACAAAGTATTCTGATTATAAAACTTAGGCAGCAGGGCAAACAGCACTTTACCTTGTCATCCTCATAAACGACAGTAGAAGGTATTTCCTTTTTGATAATTTTATCAAATCTACATACCAAACAAAACATCATGACCAATGCATTAGTAAAACGTCTACAATAGTTCAATGAAGATGGCTGCATTCCAATTGCATATAGAACGGAAGCAAACCTCTCAAAATAGAGACAGAAGTCCAAGGAGAACGGAATGAAAATCTTTACAGAACCTAATAAATTCCAATTGCATATAAATTTAATTAATCCATTCCATTTCCTTCGCTTCCCAAAAAGCACTAAGAATGTTCGAAGATTATAGAACGAGGTTTGATCCTTGTTCTAAAGGTCCACATGATAACCACAAAGTGTCTACAGAACTCCAATTATTACATGGATAATTTTTGATCCACAAACAACAATTCTAGTAGCGCCACCAATCTTCATCAGACACTTGAATTAAATTCAACCCTAGACGTGCTAAAATGAGACTTAGGCACTCAAATTCTCCAAAAGATGAAACGTTTGAAGCAAGATAACAGTTGATAATAGAAATACATACATAGTAGGAGAATCGGAGGGAACGGCGGCTAGAGCTGCTTCCTTCTCGGAGGCCATGGCTGCAGTGAAGTGGGAAGCCAAGACGCCGATTCGGCTCGTATTTATAGTCTCACTCTTTCCCTTCATAATCTCGATCGTATTCTCTCACTTCCAACGCCTTGTCGTTCGAGTCCTTCTCCTTTTGACCATTCCCATCTTGCCACGTCACACACAATCACGCACACTTTCTCTATCACTACAAATTTACACAGTAACTTATTAAAACCCAAAACCCTAATTGGGAACCCTATCAAGCTTCGAATCGAATCACGTTCACTAACAATGGCCAGGAAGCGAAAGCAGAAGCAGAACAAGAGCAACGAACCCACCCAACCCGCCAAGAAGAAGCAACAGATAGTTGCGGAGGAAGTTCAAAACGACGTCGAAGAGGTGGAGGAGGAAGACGAGTATGAGTACGAAGAAGTAGAAGAAGAAGAAGAAGAAGATGATGATGATGATGAAGACGATGAAGAAGAAGATGAAAGTGATGACGACGACGAAGATGACGATGAGGATGCGCAGGAGAATCGGATTTCTGGCAATCAGATGTCTTCCACGTCAGCTCGAGTCTGCGTTGACGACGGCGAAGATCAGGAGCCGATCGAGAAGCTTCTAGAATCGTTTAGTACGGAGAAATTAGTCGGATTGCTTCGTGAAGCGGCTGGTAAACACCGCGACGTGGCGGATCGGATACGCAGCGTTGCCGATGAGGACCCCACTCATCGGAAAATCTTCGTGCACGGTCTTGGCTGGGACACGAACGCCGAAACCCTGAGAAACGTGTTCAAGGGTTACGGAGAGATCGAGGATTGCAAGGCCGTGTGCGACAAGGCCTCTGGGAAGTGTAAAGGTTACGGGTTTATTCTCTTCAAGAGTAGGGTTGCGGCTCGCAAGGCGTTGAAGCAGCCTCAGAAGAGGATTGGTAATCGGATGACTGCCTGCCAGCTGGCATCTGTCGGACCTGTTCTGACCACCGCTGGAGGTGTTGTGCCGGGGGCCGCGACTGTTTCATCCACGTCTGACTATACTCAGAGAAAGATTTATATTAGCAATGTTGGGGCTGGATTGGACCCGCAAAAGCTCACTACCTTTTTTGCCAAGTATGGTGAAATTGAGGAAGGTCCGTTGGGGCTTGATAAGGCTACTGGGAAGCCTAGGGGGTTTTGCCTGTTTGTGTATAGAACGGTGGAAAGTGCGAAGAAGGCACTTGAAGAGCCGCATAAGAACTTTGAAGGTCACATTTTGCATTGTCAGAGAGCTATAGATGGCCCAAAAGCTCAAAAGCCTCAACAATTACAACAACAATATACAATACAGAGGAATGACAACGTTGCTTATGCTGCTAGTGGGAGTGTAAGTGCCCCTGCTCATTTAATGGCCCCAGCAGCTGCAGCTCCAGCTCCAGTGGGGTTTTACCCGGGACCTGCCACTGCTGTTCCAGTGCTGAATCCTGCACTTGGACAGGCACTGTCGGCATTGCTAGCTACTCAGGGTGCTGGATTGGGGTTGACAAATCTGCTGGGTAGTTTGGGTTCTGCAGCAACAGTGAATCAGGGTGGCATACCTGGAGCAGGAATGCAAAGTGCATTTTTGAACCAGACTCTTAGGAGTCCTGCAGGATTTGAAGTATATGGGAACCAGAATCTTAGAAGTCACGCAGGACTCGAAGCATATGGTAACCAGACGCTTAAGAGTCCTGCAGGACTTGAAGCATATGATAACGTCACTCTTAAGAGTCCTCAATATGAAAGCCAGGGAGCAGTCTCTGGTGGTTATACAAATCAGCAGATGGGGCAGGGCGTTTCTGGTAGGGGGCAGCATGGTACTGGGCAATACAACGGGGGTGTACCTTAGACAGACCGCTGGTGCTTCACAGGTGTGGCTGCTGAACACATTTATTTGTTTTCTGATTTATCTCTGTTTGGATCTGTTTGCTTAGTTATGTCACATTCAACATCGTAATTTAATATCTTTGAAGAGAGATATATCATTCTTAAACAAGTTATAATAGATACGATGATCCATATCACTTTTGGTGTTATTAGGGATGACATGGATGGATTAGATGTAGTTTCTAAAAGCCACTTGTTTATTTATTAACACTTCCTAGACTTTTCTTTATAAGTTATGGACTAAATCAGCACACACATGCAACTGAGTTTTTGCGTCAATATTTATGGGTCATATAGTGTTTAAAGCAAACAATGTTTTTTTTTCAGGATTTCTTTTTCAACTTTAATGCAAGAGTTTCTGTTGAACTTTTCTTACAATATAGTTATTTAAACTTGAACTCATATTTTGAGACTCATCATTAGTATTCCAACTCATATCTGGTGATTCTTTCGACCGTTTAGTGAAAGTTTTTGACTCGGCAATCACCCCTTTTTTTGGATTTTTTAAAATAGTCTTTTTATGCTTTTATTGATTTTGCAGATTCCTCATAGGTGCATCAGTGTTTTATGTTCTGGCCAGCTGATTCATCTGAAGTTAACGGAGCCTATGGAAATGAAGTTTTTCATATCATCCGCTTTCCTTTATTCCATCCCTTGTCTTTTTGTTTCAAAGTATTGTATTTTGAGTTTGGATATTTGAATTAAAAGCTTTGCAACAATTTGACCACTTTCAACGATAAACTTTTGCACTTGAAGGAGTTGGTGATGTTGAGCATATTTATCCTTTGAATTTCTGCTGTTATTATTTATAGCTGTCGGATATTTTTGCAACGTTTTTGTTTAAGTGTTTGACTTTGAAAGTATTTTTATTTTCTCCATGTTTAAAAAAAAATCATTTGTTCATAATACTTACACTTGAATGAAAAATCATTTTCCGATCTTCAGGTTATCTGGTCATTATCCATACTGCACATAGTATATTTTCCAAGGACTACATTTAATTTTTTATTCTGAAACAGTTTCCTCTCATCTTACCTGCTATTGTATACTGGATTTACAAATGAGCTTTTGATATTAAAGGTTTGGTGATTCTTCATTGACTAAAGGATCTGTTTTGTGGTGTTTCTTATTTTTTGATTCTAAAAACTTATCTGAACTTTTATTCCTCAATTTAGTGTCAAACTACAAGCATTTCTCTGATGTGGAGGACCTTTTAAGTCCAAACCATGCGAATTTGAAGGAGTGGTTCATGGAAGATTTTTGTTTTGGAAAAAGCGAATGCAAGTTAACTGTGTCTTTTATTTCTGGAATAAATTTGTATGCTTAACTTATTTACATTGTTAAATAAGAAGAAAATACAGTATAGTAGTTGAGTCTTTTGTTGTTGGAAGAAAATCCTTGGCTTTTCTCAATGGTGTATTGATATGTGGAATGAAGATATCATTGAATTTGATTCTACTCGAGCAAGTTTTGTTTTTAACCTGTTTACCCTTCTTATTTTTATTGTAACAGTATATTTATGATTTAACCTTTACTCTCACGTTTGTGTTAGTTCAGTAATCTGTCAACGTACTGCGCAGAAAGGATGGTTAATATGGAAATTCTTAACTAGAAACTTCTCTTGTAGCTCTTTCTTTTCAATGAAGTCAAATTGATTATTTGTTTTAGAGCAATAAGGGCATCCTTCTTCAATATCTGCTGCATAAATATGCCATTGTGTTAAACCACAGTTTATTGCCGTAGTTTACCATACAGTAGGTTGGATAGCAGTGGGACTGCCATTTAGAATATTTTTCAGCTGGTCCCCGTTGCTTCGGACCTTTAGGAAAATCAGCTTCAACCTTAGCTTATTGGAGACATTCTTATCAACTTAAAACTTTAATGTTTTGGCCCTTTTTTTTCTTTTCTTTTGAATGAATATGTCAGGACTCATATGCCAGAATTTTCTATCTTGTTTACTGTTTGATGACCTCTTGAACATCATGCTTCTATTTGATCTTTGTATCTTTACAATCATTTCAAATCCCCGCTGAATGATAATGTCTTTGAATGCCCGTTATTGTCTATTTTTGCTTTATAATTCTAAGTCATCTGCTCTACATTTACCTTAGAATTGCTCTTCTTGCAATGTATTAAACGTCTTGGAATATTGTTGCCATTGTCGGAGATCTTCTTGTACAACTGGTGGTCATAGATTTGAACTGTTCCACACTACTCAACTTCATTCTGTGTTCATGTGCGCAAAGCCATGATTTGGTCTTGATGTCTTCTGACCTTAATAAGGCCAAGCATTGAGCTTTTCCGGATCTAACAATAAAATGGGTTTCCTTATTCAGTATTTCTTTATTCAGTGGTCATCTGGACAATGAACAGTGAAGCGAAGAGCTATGCCCAGATAAGGAAGACAACTTCCTCCTCTTATTGGACCGAAACCAAAAAGTTTCATTCAGGCCAAAGCCTTGGGCTTTTCCAGATCTAACAATGAAAATGGGTTTCTTTATTCACAGCACATCTGGACAATGAACAATGCAGAGCCTAATATCCAGACTGGTTTACCAACAAACTTGGTTCCATCACAAGCTCCCACTCCCAAGTCTTATTGAAAATTTTGGCTTGTACAATTGCTGAACAGGTCAGACTAACCCTTGCAAGCGATTGTGCCAGTGGAAAGAAGAACGAACAGAATGTCCAGAACAGGCAGTGGTGCTGAAACTGCATGGATTGTCAAGCTTTTACCATGGTAGTAGTAGAACAAGAACACGAATTCTTGCTTGAGATGTTGCACTCATACATGTCTACTATACCTGCCATAAATGTTCTCTATTAAATCTTGTGACATTTCCTCAAAAGGGTCCATATCAACTTTGCGAAATTGACCATTTGGTTTCACGGATCTTCTATGATATTATGGAAGGAGGCATTTTTTCACTTGTAGAAAAACATTATCTGGTTAATGAGTGTTAGCTGTCACCACTATGCATCATCTAGCCTTGTGGTCAGTATTTTGCTTCCTAAAACTAAAGTTATATGCAATGATTAGAAACTTGTGGGAGATTAGTGGTGGGTGACAGTGGGTTTACTTTTTTATTTTTTATTCGATTACTTTTAAGGTATATTTCTTATTTCTTAAGCCCTACTTCTTTGGAAAGAAATGCTAAGACTTCTGCCTGCAAACAACGTAGGACTATGACCCACTTTAACCATAATGATTAATTAGGACCATTACCTCTATACCATTCCACATAATTAGTATTTATTTAGATCAAATGATGACCTCTCAAGATTATGAAACCAAGTAGTTGTGAAGTTTAAGCAAGTTTAGATGTAGAGTTGACAATAGGTTGAGTCCCATTCATAAACTTTTGCTTTTGTTGGTTGAAATCAATACAAAAATGATCGGATCAGTTTGGATATGTTCCTTTAGACTTGAATTCAACTCAAAATCTTATCAACTCAAATCTGATTCGTTAATTTCGGATCACATGAAACTTTTATCATACTTGAATGATAGTTGGAGATTGCTACATATCTAACTCTTATCTTCCCTATCTGATTGTTTATTTCACCTAATAAGATTAGAGACAAAGATGTGATAAATTTAGGTACTTAACCTTTCTGGTAAGTTAACATCGTGCTAGAAACAGAAACTCCATTG
The DNA here is from genome assembly GCA_026770325.2 of Erythroxylum fimbriatum. NCBI lineage: Eukaryota > Viridiplantae > Streptophyta > Magnoliopsida > Malpighiales > Erythroxylaceae > Erythroxylum > Erythroxylum fimbriatum. The sequence continues at coordinate 255,363 of JANZLH020000362.1, forward strand.
TAGGGGTTGGTGTAAGTCATGTGCTGTCTCCTCCACTAAAATTGCCTTTGGACAACCCCACCTGACAAGGCATACTCTTTCAGGAACACTGAACACTAAAAGAGATTATTCAATACTAAACTACTTAATTAATCAACTAACTGAAGATTAAAAATAATGGTTTAGCCAGTTGGTGGAAGTGCATGGAAATCAGAGTTTCTGCTTATCTTTTGGAGCATTGTTCACAAAATAAAATAATCGAGGTAAAAGACACTTTTCTCCTAGAATTTTGGAAAATTTTTCAAATTTTTGCAAAAAAATATCCAATTTTTTATTTTTTTTAGAAAAATATTTTCTTTTAGCTTCGTTTGAAAAATAACGATAAAATGCACGTAATATAAACATCAAATATGGATTAATTATAATAATCCAATTTAACTTTTAAACTACTAGAGAGTTCTATTTCTTTTATCCTCTTATTACTACAATTTGGTCACTTATTATAAGGAATAATCTAAACTCCATTAACACTTCCTTCTCTTTTACTTTATCATAAAACCTTAATTAACACAATTATAGTTATCCTATGATATTAAACACAAAATATTATATTTTAGTTAAATAAATAAAACAAGAGAACTTTGGTTTAAAAGGGTTATTTAGATATATATACACTAAGTGGAACAGAAAACCAAAACCTCGGTACAAGGCACACGCTCACTTATCTGTGCATACTCTTAACATGTACACGTTCTTCTCAACGAGTTTGCTTCTTTCTAGTTGTCTTCTTCTCACATGTATTATGTTAATATTCTTATTGCTTCCAAGAATATGAGAGATTTTTATGGATTAATGAACTTCATCATCTTTGATTCAAAGTTAAGAAAACAATTTATGGAATGAGGTCTTGTAATGGAGCTTGTGACATAGTTAGACCGCTATAACTAAGAGAATACACAAAATAGGTGACATTAATGATCATGTATGAAGTAAAATAATGAGATATCAGGGGTATGACCAAGCCATATGCTTATGGTGGCAACTAGATTTCTGTTAAAATGTGCAGACATATGAGAAGAGGAAATGAGAAGATTCTTTGTTAATGCTTAAAGTCTGGTATATAGTTTTGTCTTGAGTAGGTGAAAGATGTGTACAATTAAACTGAAACATTTGACTGGTTGTTCATACTGCATAGTATCAAAAGTATGACCACAGTAGACATAGACTACAGAGAAAGTAGAAAACTGAAAAGTGGGGCATAATAAAACACTGTTTTTAGGGATAAAATGTGTGCAAGAGGAATGTGGGTCATCTTGAAAGTGTCTCCATGACCCACTGCCAAATGTAAAAATCACATTTTAAAGATCCAGATCGGATCCTGAGGCATGTAAGTACACCACTAGCTTCAGATTTTCTTCAATTCTTTTTTTTTTTTCTTCCTAGATATTATCCTGTCAGAAGTTTTTGGATTGTCTTCTCTGCTGAATTTTTCCTTTTTGTAACACACAAGGGAAATAAAGTTTGTTGCTTTCCTAATTTGTTCTGGGTCTTCATTATTAGTTTACTGCGTGGTGAACTTCTGCTTTTAGTATATATTCTGTTGTTGCACTTCACACTCATGTTTTTATTCCCTTTGCTTTTGGCTTTTTTTGGGCTCTGTCGCTATATGAGTCCATGCAGCAATATCACCAGAAGGAAGTTTCTACTTTGTTGTTTTGCTGTTATCTGTTTTATCTGCATTGTTTTGGTTCTTAATTGATCTGGTGCTCCATTTCCGTCTAATCCTCAAGTGGGTTTTACGCTTCCCCTTCCCGTCACACACTTCCATTGATTTGAGTGAATGTTTCTTCATTTTGCTTTTGGCTCTAGATGATACAAAGTCCAGAGAAAGATATATATAACTGAGTTCAAGAAGTTTTTCTTCCATTTGGATCATTTCATTTCTGGTCTTTGAGCTTTTTCTGTGGTTTTGTTTGTTTCTGTCAACTTTTCAGAGTCCTTAATAAAAGCTCTTTATTGTATAAAGATCCTGTCTTTAGGATGAGGATCTGAAGTAGATTTGGTCTAGATCTATGAAATGCAGTGAGTAGTAAATATAAGCGTTCAGGTAGATTACATTGTTGAGTGAAAGGGAGCACAGCAAAAAATGGGATCTCAAGGTGGTGCAGTTGAAGAAGGAAAGATGCAGTCCTTGTGCAGGCAAAGCTCACTAAGCCTGACCCTTAATGAGGTTCAAAACCAGTGGGGTGATTTGGATAAACCTTTGGGAAGCATGAATCTTGATGAGCTTCTCAAGAGTGTGTGTACTGCTCAAGATAATGTGGAGTTAGGTGCTTGGTCCTCATCTTTACCACAGCAGTGTAGTAGTCTTGTACTGTCAAGAGATATTCAACAAAAGAAGAGAAATGATGAACTTAAGATTCATGAGAGAAAGACTCAACAAAGACAGCCTACTCTTCTTGGAGAGATGACCCTTGAGGACTTCTTGGCAGAAGCTGGTGTGAACACTGAACTTCCTCCAATCAACAATGGTGATGTTCCTCATCAACATGATCAATGGATGCCAATCCAGCTTCCTTCAGTACATCAACAACAACAGAACATGACGGGAGTGCTCATAACAGGCCACCACCCCATTCATCAATCTATTCCTGTTATACATGCAGCCTACACCGATACGCAAGCAACCATGTCTCCATCTTCTTTGATGGGGACTTTATTAGATACACAAACGCCTGGAAGGAAAAGGGTTGCCTCTGGAGATGTTGTTGAGAAAACTGTTGAAAGGAGGCAGAAGAGGATGATCAAGAACAGAGAATCAGCTGCTCGCTCAAGAGCAAGGAAACAGGTTGGAATTCCAATATAATGCTCTTTGATGCTTAAGAAGTATTTGTTGTTCGTATAATGTCTTTAATATAATTGTATATTGAAAGCTAGGCTTATACCAATGAGCTGGAGATAAAGGTTTCTCAGCTAGAAGAAGAGAATCAAAGGCTTCGCAGACAAAAGGTAGGCTTGCATTCTTTGGCTTGTTGCATCCAACAATTCAATAATAGAGTTGATATGTGATGATTCTGCAGACATGTACATAACATAACATATACTTCTTATCTGTACTATCACAATGTTTTCATCTCTTTTTGATTAAAAAACACAGTTAGCTGAAAGGAATACGGTAGGTTGGTGTGGATTTATAAGAAATCATTGTTCAGATGTTTCTGACAGTTTTTATATCAATTTCATGTATCGGAGTTTCAAAGATAGTATTAGATTATATGAAACTTAGTTCTAAAGAATTGGAAATCTAATGACAGTTGGCAACAAGCTATTAACACATTCTTCCTGCATAAAACAGTTTTATTTGCAGCCATGAATTGTCAAACAATGTATCTGACTTACAAAAGAGTCATCTCCTCTCAAATTAATTGGACTCTACACTTAAAGTTGCTTCTATTGTTGATGATCTCTTGACTTCTATAGATATTATTGTGTGGAACGTGAATTTTCATGTAACCAGTGTTGATTTTGCACAGTACTTGATTGTAGTGGATGAAACACGAATGTAAGTAACTTCAGAACCAGGACAGTGTAGGTCCTGAAACAGTTAACTATCATTCTATGCGCACAGATGATAAACATCTCTTCCCTTTCTGTTGTTCTTTCTGTTCACAGGAGACTGAGAAGGCCTTGCCCTGTGTGCCACCTCCCGAGCCTAGACATCGGCTGCGCAGAACGGCTTCAGCCCCTCTCTGACATCCAATTTTCTTACAAGAATGTTATGTTGAGTTTGGAATTCCGATTCTAGTTTTGCTAGGCTAACCTTAGATCACAAGTCAATCATCAGACACTTCCATAGCAGTCTGCTGCTACATTTCCTTCACATTGTAGGGCTCAAAGAATCAAGTTTTGATATATATGCAAACACTGAAATTTTTCAGTCAAGTTGAGCTTGATTATTGTTCTATTACTGCTGCCTTTGGGCAATCACAACATAAAAGCTCTGTTCTGAAGAGTGAACCAAAAGCAAACGGTGAAATTGTGGTAAGTTCAAAGCCTTTCTATATTTTCAGAAGAGAAAGATCTTAAAGATTGCCAGCTTAAAATCACGCCCTATATTTCAAGTCACACGTTCAGGAAGTTTTCGATACACAGAAACATCAGTCGAAGAGCTACCAACAAGAGCATTTCCATACATCCTGGAAACTTGTCTTAACCTTGCAACAAAAAACTACATTATGTACATCTAGCTGGATACTACAACTGATGGAAACATGTACATCCAGCTTAACTTGGGAGATGTAACTAGCACGTCAGCAGAAAAACATAGAACTACGAACTTTTGGATGCAGCTGTGGTAATTCAGGCACAGAAGACTGCACAGAGGAAGTTTGGCCACCGTGGCTTGACGACGTTTCCGACATGTCCTCAAACTTCATGAATAATGAAATCTGACTTGCTGCTAGATGAGCATATCGGACAGGCGCAACTACACACAATTAAATGAGTTCAGCTAAACGTTACATATTGTCCAGAAATATTCAGTTCATCAGAAGCCAAATGTTAGCTGACTCTTGTCAGACTAAACTATGTTAAGCATACAGAGATTTTCACGATAAACATGACATAGAAGTGCAAAAAATGATAAAACGGTCAATTATGCCATAAGCCACCTCTCTAAGCAAATTGTGTGAAATGATAGTGCAGGTGATTACATGCTGCATAATTCCATGTCTCGCCCCAGAAAAAAGGCAACAAACACTCGACTTGGCAGCATTAGAAAACAAAATAGGCAGGCGGGCAGGTTTATATTAGATGTGTTGAATTCAACTTTGAGTATAGCCACAATCATCAAAATGCCAATCGCACAAGAATATAAAAAGATCATTACCTATGGATATTGCACATGTGCTTTTCTGGTACCTGGAATATTTAAAACAAATGAAATAGTGATCACAGTTCACGAAACATTCCGACTATTAACAACAACTAAGAACTTACACATATGACAAAGAATGGACAAGTTCCTGTAGATCATCGGCAGAAAAGCCAATCTCATCATAAAGAACATGGTAGTGTGTCGGCCTTGAAGTTCCCTAACAGCAATGTTAGACAGGATAAGCACTCTATATATAAATAGGGGCATATCCGGGTGAAAATACTCCTACTTTATGTTTATACTAAATTAATGTTTATACAAAATAAATGTAGTGAAAGAATAAATTTTTTTACACTTGCGTGGAATGGAACATATACATGTTAAAAGGCAAAAATTTTTAGTTTAAAATTATTAACTTAATTTGAAGTTAAAATTTATATTTCAATATGAATATGTAAATAAATAATTTGCTTAATATTTTATTTAGTTGCATTCACAATATATAAAATTATTTTAAAACTTATTTATATTCAAAACATTTCAACTTGGATAATTATTTAACATTGAATTGATCTCTTTTAGTATGCATTATAAAATAAATTATTTAATATGTTATTTAATATTATAAATTTCAATTTATTTTTACAAAATATTATATTTACCAATCTGATGAACATATATTAACTATCTATTGTTATCTGTTGTCTTCACATCCACGTGGGCCTCAATTAGTGTCTGCCACTTTCTGACCAGAGACCTTAGTTTTATCTGTTGTAAAGTCTATGCGCTACAAGGAAATATTTTAGCAAGAATAGAACAGGTTTGACTGTCAGAGTGCATCCATCTGCAGTAGTAAGAAAAATGCCACCTACCCAGAAATTTGTAAGCACATTCCTCCCTTGAACATCCTCTGCTCTAAATCGAATCTTCCTGTAGGCATGATCGTCATCCTTTTCAGCGTCAGCCAGAGAGACTTCAAAAACCCTATGTTTCAGTCCCTCAGAAGCAATCTGTTAAGATGAAGCAAACATGAGCAAACAATTCTAACACAATTAACAAACCCTTATGTTCTGGCAAAGTTATAGAAAATGCTTCTTGACAACTAAATGCTCTTTTATCTAGGGAATCACTATATATGCAGCTTATGAATATACCCGAGCAAAAGGGAAATTGCACACAATATAGAAGTCAAACGTATCATACCCTTGGAAAAAAAAAGTTAAATCGATATAAATGCCAGCCATTCAACTCAGTTATAGAAATTCGGTCCATTTAACTTTCTATATCTTAATGAAAGTTTGCAACCAGAAAAAGATCACAATTTTGCAAACACAATCATCACAATCATAAATGTAATTAAAAAACTACACGATATATAAACAGGTAATTTATCCTAGAAAGTAAGAAGAATGATAAACCACAGCTTTAAACAACAGTGTTTAACGACTTACAATATATTGGGCAAAAAATCTCCTTTGAACTTTTTAATATTGTCAACAGATGCAGATGCAAAACAATTAATAAAAAAACAAATAAATGAATACATATAAGATTCACATAAAGATGTACTATCCTAGAAAGTAAGAAGAATGATAAACTACAGCTTTAAGCAACAATATTAGACAACTTACAATATATTGGGAAAAAATTCTCCTTTGGGAAGACTGAACTTCTTAATATTGTCAGCAGATGCAGATGCAGATGCAAAACAATTCATCAGAAAACAAATAAATGAATACATATAAAATTCACATTGTTACAAAATCAAATGTAAACAGAAATAAACGACAAATATTTTCTCACTGCCAGTAGAAAACATATGCGTATGCCTTTGACTCACAACAAGGCCTGCAAAAAGAAATATACTAACTGCTTAATTCTTGAAAAATAAGATTAGCCACATGCAATTGCAGTAACATAGAAGACAATAAAGAATTAACTACCTTCTACTTGTTTAGTGTGTCTTGTAAATGTCAGCCTCAACCTTGCAGAAGCAACATCCCATATCTAGTCAACTAATCTCAGGAAGAAAACAACACTTCTAACATATCATTCCACTGATTGTTTTGAGAATTGTGAAGTTATTTGATGATATAATAGCCAAAGAAGAAACAATAAGTGTAAATTATCACAATGAAACCTATAGAATTTTTATCTCAACCATTTTCCATTAATAACAACTCAAAAGAATTTTATTAAAGAAGACTGCATTGAAGCTATTTTGACTTCTACATCATCACCATCATATGTCGCACAATTAATTGAATATATTGCCAATGGAGAGAACCCCTTTTGAATACAAACACCACAAAAACAAGTGAAGAGAAAAATTCTTAAAAAAAGAAAAATAAGGAACAAGATTTGGTAAAGATGAACCAACGCATACCTTAGGAGGCTACAGCAGTTGAGTCCTTAGCTTAGCTATCTTGGCGTTCAGCTGACCAAGATGGTACTTTGCATAAAAGACCACTGCTTTCCCCAACATGAATAAGCACATAAAAACAGCTCACACAGCCGAGGAGAACTACACAAACCCATAAAGCTCCAAACTTTCATCCAGAAAGTGAAAATAATACAGTAGATATTATTTATTAATAGAATAAGACAAGATATCCCTTTCAGTGACGAGAAAACTTACTTTATTGGTTTGAAAAGTATTGTTCGTGTTGATGGGTTCTGCAGATAAAGTTTCATCTTTGCTAAGACTGT
>JANZLH020000362.1:277601-294146 GCA_026770325.2 Erythroxylum fimbriatum
TAATTAAGATGGGGTATGAATCTCATTCCTCCCAATTATGAGGGGAATGGAGTAATACCCCAAAATGGGTAATCAAATTCATACCCCTCCAATCATACTTCCCTACCAAGCATCCATCTTCATTCCATTCCCATTCCTTATTTCTCATACCTATGAAACAAGCACCCCCTTAGACTTGACAATTGAACCCAAACCTAACTCACTGACCGAGCCTTGGGCTCGACTTTCTAGGCTCGAGCTGGGCAATCACAAGTTTGAGTTCAAGATTTGGACTCTAGATTTTCTGTCCAATATTATGGTGTTTTATTGTGTCCAATAAATCTCAGTCATTTATTTATGTGGGTCTCGCATGGGTCCGGCGTGAGTCCCGCAAAATAAATGGTTGAGACAGAATAAGACAGAGTAATATTGAACAGAGGATCTGGATTCCAAGAATTGGGAGGTCATTGTTACCCGTATTTTTATTAATAGAGAGAATATTTTTAAATGATTTACACGAAAGAAAAATTAAAAATTAAAAATTAATATTTAACTTCTTTTTAATATATATGTTTATTTGTATTCCCACCGCAATGCATCTAATCATGGTGGGTCCGGTAGGTCCAACTACTTGACAAAAGTAATTTAAAACAATAGAGACAAAAGTAATTAAAATTGAGATGTTGCTGAGTGCAGAGTGCTTAGAACCACAGGCTCTCTTCAGGATAGGTCGTTCTGCTAATTATACTCAAATTTTTATCAGCAATTACAACACTTTTTAATCCAATTTTATCAATTTTTATATAAGATCACTAATTATTATATTTATTTATTTCACGTAAGTTATTTAGAAATAATCTTTCTACTAATTATAGGTAAAATTACGTACTATCGGACCTTTCCAAATTATGCTAGAAAATAAACTTTGTGCGCCTGTATACCATATATATGTATACATGGTTTGAGATTATTAATAAAGTATTCAATTATAAATAATAGTTTTATGATTGTCATCATTCATTCACTTAGTAATCATTAACTTAAATCAACTTTTATTTAATTAATCAATTCAATTTTATAATATTTTTATGCAAAATTATTATAAAGTATATTCATTCACTTAGTAATCATTTAAAATTATAAATGATTATTAAGTGAATGAATGATGACAATAATAAAAATATTATTTGAAAAAGAGCCCTTGACATAAAAGTAAACTAATTTAATCAAGCAATTATTAAGTGAATGAATGATGACAATCATAAAAATATTATTTGAGAAAGAGCCCTTGACATAAAAGTAAACTAATTTAATCAAGCAATTTGTTTTCGTACAACTAGATTCATTGAATGTTGGAAACAACCTCTCTACTAATTATGAGTAAGACTGTATAATACTGAACTTTCTTAAACTCCTCATATCGGGACTTTCATCGACTCGTTGTTGTTATTGTAGTTACATTCAATAAATTATGTTAAGCTACACGATCAACCTAAATATAGATTGTTTATATATAGTTCATTGAATCACTTCAAATTATATCAATTTGTGATCTTAACCTAACCATTTCTTTTAATATCCTCCGTTCTTTTTCATTTTGTTATTTGTCTTTTTCTTAATTTACAATTTAAAGTTTTATGAAATATTTTTTTTTCCTATATACTATTTCATTTAGGAAGGTACTAATTTTATTTTTATTATGGTTAGATACATGTAAAAAATAGTTTTGGCATAGGGGTGGTCGAGTTGACGGAGTGAGGGACATGGAGCCAAAAGATCCTGTGTTCGAATCTCCCTACTTACGTTATCTCGATCAAATCTGTCGTACAGGATTTGTTTAGTGCGAATTACCCAGTTGGTGTGATTTGCAGGCTATTGTGTTAATCTGGAGATTTACCCGGTATGCATTTAAATGATAACGGCTGCAGATTTCTCCGTAAAAAAAAAAGAAACAATAAGTCATTATCATCTAATTATGTAAAATTTAATTTCATTAAAATGGGTATAAACAATCGTCATAAATATTTACTAACTGAATTATGATATTTTATTAAATTAAAATTTAATTTGGAGAATACAATTTGATGAATTATGTACAAAAAAACAAAAACTATTAATTCACTTTCACCAAAACCACAAAGAGAGAGAGAGAGAGAGCAAATGAAAAACAAAGAGTACTGTCTGCATGATTTATATATCTGTAATAACACAACAAAATAAGTTGTCAGTTCGAAACAATATTGAATCTCAAGCAACTTTGTCCTTGTACTTCCAATACTACTTGACATATCATGTAAGTCCAAAGGGACGAACTCATCACAAGAGCTTCATTTTCCATTTGCTGCTAGCTCGCTCTTTGTGTGGGAGAAGATGGCCGATGAGAATGGGACTAGAGAAGCTTTGTTGTTGAGGAACGAGCACAACATCAATAACTACAAGTATTTTGAGGATTGCCCAGGTTGCAAGATTGAGCTTTTCAAAGCCACCAACACCGGAGTGCCTTTTAAGCACTTGTTTTTCGTCTGTGTTGCTATACTCGTTGCTTGTGCGTATGATCAGTGACAAACAATCCTTTTCATGATGTCCTCTTTTCCTTTTGCCTGTTTCAGTTAATGTTCTTGAACAGTTTAAGGGATTTTCACAGTAGAGGTTCAGTTCAGATATCTTAGTTGTTCTTGGTGATGGAAAAGAAGGGGTTTGAGCTGTTAAAGGTCCTATCTTTTTTGAAGTTGTTTTTGCACATGGGCTTCATGTGAACTCAAGCGTTCAATGGAACAGTTTGGTTGAGGATTTTTCTTTTCATTGTCGAGAATAAAACAAGAAACTGTTGTATTGTGCTTCATGGAATCACCACGTACTTCCACTTGCAAAACATCCACTTATGAATGAGTTCCAACATACTTGGAAACTCATTTAGTTATGATTTGTCTTCAGAGAGTTTGGCATTATTTCTTCATTAACGAACTTCATGACTGAAATTTCACACTTCTTCCCATTCTGCACCTCTATTATTAGTTGGGAAGTTGCTGAACCATCTATTAGTCGTCTTCTGATTGAAGTTTCAAGCTCACGCTGACATCTGAAGCTTACAATGTTCTCATCTAATAATTGTTTTGATTGTTGCAGCTTTGCCTATATCATCTCTGTTCCCTTTCGTCTACTTCATGGTAAGCTATGCATGTTCATGAAATGAGTGATGCCTTCGTTCAATTCATTAAAATAACGCTTGTGGGCACTCTTGAACATCACCTTTCTGCAGATACAAGACTTCCATATAGCAGAGAGGGAGGAAGATATTGGCTACTATGCTGGTTATGTGGGTGAGCATATTTCATATACACCGATCTATGTACGTATGTATGATATTATATTTTTTTCTTAATCTATGAGATGGTGTTAACTCCTTGAAGGGTCTGCATTTATGTTTGGAAGAGCATCGACTTCTTTTCTATGGGGAGTAATGGCCGATCGATATGGTCGAAAACCTGTCATATTGTTTGGAGCAATGGCAGTGTTAGTAATGCTTGATTTCTATTTCTTATGTGATCCTCCAAAGTGAAATCCTGAAAACTCCAGTTTGGTCCTCTGCTGTTTTTAACTTTTCCAGGGTTATCTTCAACACACTTTTCGGATTCAGTACAAACATTTGGATGGCAATTTGTACAAGGTTCCTTCTTGGAAGTTTGTGTGGTATAATTGGTCCAATGAGGGTATATCACTTGATTCTTAATTTCTGTTTCAGTTCTGCTACATATGTTATATGTTACTTTGCAGGGTTCAAATGTTCTAATCTATGTTCTGTCATAAACATTTGATTGCTAATACTGCTTTCTTTTTGCAGTTTCTTTTACTTGATGAGATTCTAAATCTTCTCAGTTTCTTTACTTTTCAGGCGTACGCGTCGGAAGCTTGCCGTAAAGAATATCAAGCTCTGGGAATGGCAATTGTAGGAGAATTTCCTTTTATCAGCTACTTTCATCCATGTGGTGATGATACAGAATTTGAATCAAACATCATTGATTGCAGGTCAGCGTATCATGGGGTATTGGATTAGTAATTGGTCCAGCTCTTGGAGGTTTTCTTGCACAGGTAAATTTATCTTCATGTGACTGGTAATCTTAATGTATTTTAAATTGAAACCTTCTGCATTAATGTATTCTGAGACCCTTTAATCTGACAGAAGCCATGAACTAGTATTAATTGTTATGCTTATCTTGTCGAGTTGTTCACTGAATCAAATAACAATCTTAGCCTGCAGAGAAGTATCCAAATCTTTTCCCCAAGGATTCTCTTTTTGGGAGGTAAATCTAAATGTTCATACGTTTCACTTCGGCATACTATATTCCATCTTGGAAGTGAATGCAAATTATCCACACTTTTCCCTTAAATTTGATAAAATTTTGCAGGTTTCCATACCTCTTACCTTGTGTTTTGATCTCAGTCTTTTCTCTGGCTGTATTTGTATTTTGCTGGTGGCTTCCGGTAAGTAAATAGAAGTTAATGTCAGTTGAGTTCCCTGTATCTAGGAGATTAGGTTGCATGTAGATTAACAAGTTCCTGTCTGATGCAGGAGACACTGCACAACCATAAAGGAAATGAGAAAGAGAGTGATGATGTATATGATGCATTAGAAGCCACAACAGACAAGCCCCAGACAAATGGAACAGACAAGAATTCCACAATTTCCAAGCCAAGTCTCCTGAAAAATTGGCCATTAATGTCCTCAATCATTGCATACTGTGTTTTCCAACTTCATGACATGGCTTATTCAGAGGTAATTCCAGACCATGTTGCAGCTATCTTATTGACCTGGATATATTCTTTTTCTTCTCTGCTATGTTCAATGTTCTTTCTTAAATAATGCTTTACTTACTAACATATTCTTCAGATTTTCTCATTATGGGCTGTTAGTCCCAGAAGAAATGGAGGGTTAAGTTATACAACTGCAGATGTTGGTGAAGTTCTTGCACTCTCAGGTAGGAATAATCAGTTTCATACTTTTTACTGGTAATTCTGTTGCATCAAAGATGGTTCATTCTAGCCCTTTAAGCATGTCATAGCTTTTGATGCCATGAAGCTAAACTAAAACTCAAGCAGAAGCATTGAGGATATATTCTGAATACTTTGGCAACCAGCCTGAGGACGTTGCTCGAGTCTAATCTGGTCCGAATATGGTCAAACAAAGTTTAGCCCGCTAACATTGGGTTTATCATACCCAAATTCTTATAATTGGTCGAGTCCAAAAAAATTTATCAAGCTCGAGTTTGATCAAGCAGACTTGCCTGTTGACTTCAAGTCTAGTTTTTTGCCAGCTCTAACTGTGAATACATGTGTTTCCATGAAATATCACAAGCTAAAGCTAATTTTCATTTTCTTCCTGATTGGCATGCATCTACCAGGGCTTGGACTGCTTCTCTTTCAGCTATTTCTCTACCCTGTTGTTGAGAGAAATGTGGGGCCTGTGATGATATCAAGAGTAGGAGCAGTAAGTTCTTAAATCAACTCGCATAGATTTTCTTGTCTTTGAACTGATATATTGGTATAATCTTTTTCTTCTTCTTTACTTGAAGGTCATTACCATTCCACTGCTGTCTAGTTATACACTTATAGCAATGCTAAAAGGCCTTAGTCTCACTCTAGTTCTTGATTCTGCATCTATACTGAAGAATGCCCTCTCTGTAAGTACATGATTCAACTGAGAAGTTCTTCTCCTTTTTGTGCCACTCGGTTTATAACATAATGTCCTAATTGTGTTTATGAGAACTATATTTATGTTTATGATTCTCTCAATTATGCAGGTATCAATTACGACAGGATTGTTCCTTCTTCAGAATAGAGCTGTGGTACTCTCAATGTTTCTGATATTTCTGTACTCATACCAGGTATTCTAATTGCTAAATGTTTTGGTTTGCCTGAAAAATGGTAGAAACAAGAACAAAGAGGAGCTGCAAATGGGATTTCAATGACATTTCAGTCCTTCTTCAAAGCATTTGGACCAGCTGCAGGTGGCGCTTTGTAAGTATCAGCAAGTTGATTACATGTTTTTTTCCTGTGAGATTCATATTTTCTGGTCTGTACCAACCCATTTAGAAGTTTTCTCTGAGATTCATAAACAACTTGATTAGATCTTTCCTGAGATGAGTTCATTCAATCATTGCATGTGCACCATATTCTCAGTCTATAATTTGCTCAAATTGTTTCCTTAGTTTACTGTTCTTAAATGTGTTTTACAGCTTTTCATGGGCACAAAAGCGACAGGATGCTTCATTTCTTCCAGGTAGAGAGCATTCTAAGTACCAGTGCAAAATTTTGACTTAATTATCAGGATCCTTAGATGCTTTATCTTATTCATTCGTGCTGAATGAAGACTGTAACTCGTAATCTTATTCTCTTTGTTTTGCAGGTGATCAGATGGTGTTCTTCATCCTGAACGTGATCGAGGTGATTGGTCTGCTGACGACCTTTAAGCCATTTCTAGCTCTACCTGACGAGAACATTTCATAGCTCAATCCTCAGTTGAATTCCAGGAAGTGTTGTCCTGATTTTGTTGTTGTATCACAATTCAGAAAGATACTGACCACAACTCTGACAAGCGATTCCTGATGATAGGAAGAGAAAATCCTTGTAACTTAAACCAATACCTAAAGCATTACTATTGATTTCTTGATGATTCCAACAGTTAGTTAAGCTAATCTTATCAAATTGCATACTTTTAAACCTCCTCAGATCTCATATCTTGGCGAGATTTTTCTGAGATATTGTTGTTATTCATGTTTATAGATGCTAAAATGTGTTGTTGACAGATAATTATCTGAAAGTTTATATGAAAGGCTTAATAAGGTAGGTTTTGTCATTGTTTAAAGCTTCAATAGAAGAGATTTAAACCTTTGGTGTCTTCTTTTTCTGACTAATGACTTTCTAAAACTATGCTTACTCCACTTGCATCAGAGAATTTGTATGAATTAGTACGGCAACGGATCGGATCGGACTGGATTCAAATTTTATAAAACTTGGTTTTGGACTTTTTCTTAAACTTGAAATTAGTTTTTAAATTTCAGATGAGGTTTGGAACGATGCCTCTAAATTTAAGGCTCAACCAATTCAAATTTTATTCATTAATTTTAAACTACATGTTAATTTTTTCACTAAAATAATATTTTTATGTAATTATCTAAAATAATATCATTCTAATCTATATATTTTAGAAAAAATGATGACATTACTTTGCAACGTGTTGAACAAGTTTTGGACTGAAATAAAACGGTGTGATGAAAAAGTTGGTGACCTAATTTGTAGAGATGTCCATAGGCGGGGCTAGGCCAGGCCTGGGCTGCTCCTGGCTCAACCCGGTCCATGGTGTCTCATGGCCTGATAGGTCTGAATAGGTCTACTAGTGACCCGATTCACCATCATTTTTGAAGTAACAGTCGACTTGGCTCACGGCCAACCATGGTCGGCTCGTAGCCTTGTCAACCCGGGCTAAAATTGGGCTGGCAGGTTTTGACATCTTTACTAATTTGACTCAATTTGTTATCAAATCGAAAATTTTAAGTCACTTATAAGTTCAAAAAATGGATGGTCTAGGTCCAATATGAAGTTTGAAAATTTTAAATGAACAAATCTCGTTTTCAATTTTTTAAAATTAAAAAATATATATTTAATCAGCTTTGAATAGGCTTTAGCAGTCCAAACTCAATCAAACTTGAACTCAAACTCGAGTCTAGAGTCTCAAGTTTGATCAAACTTTGGGTCAGCTCTGGATCAAACAAAAAATTTCTCATGCTTGAGTCTGGTCTGATCAGTTGCTAATTTGGATGATAATGGGTCCGAGCCTGAGTTTGATTGAGCTCGAGGCAACCCAATCCTAGCTTGACTCAGTTTTAAATTAAAAAAAAAGTAAAGGTAATTGTGAAAAATGACGTCATTTTTCACAATAATGTTAGGCCAGATTTGGCCTAGACAGCTCAAGCCTTAGACCGACAAGAGATGTCAATTTAAGCCTAACTCGGCTCGATTTTGGCCTAAATTGACTGAATCACGGGGTTTACGAAACAACGAAAATGTTATTATATATATATATATATATTAAAGATGGGCCCGACTGGGCCAACCAAGGGTCGACCCAAGCTCAACTTGGCCCAACCCGACTTATTGAGCCCCGATGTTTAGGCAACCAAGGCCTAGCTTGTTAATCTCGGACTGGGCTTAGCTCGGCCCGACCCAGCTTGACTCATTAACATCCCTAAAACTGGCCCAAGGGTCTGATTTCTTAAAAAATCGGCCCCGATGTTTAGGCAACCAAGGCCTAGCTTGTTAATCTCGGACTGGGCAAAGCAGGCCAGGCTTAAATGCTATCCGTTTTGCCAATCTTAAACGTTCATGTCATCTTCATACAATTCGCGTGTATGAAGATGTAAGAAACGATTGAAAGAGGCAACAGAACAACACGATAAAAAGGAGGAAAGTGATCTGTAGAGGGCAAATTTTGTTTAGTGTTAAGTAACAAAAAGAGATCCGGTTGAGAAAGTTTGTGATGAGAAGGGAAAATGGCAAACCCTAGGAGGAGCAGTAGTAGTAGCTTAGACAATCCATTTCATGTCCAAAACCTCTCAGCTCTCTCGTCTGTCAAACACTTCTTGAGGAAGCCCCATGCTTTCCCTTTGTTGCTCGCTTTATTACTTTTCCTGACTTGGGTCTCTCTCAGGCTTCAACACTCTTCAAAGCTCTCATCTTCCGGTTCACTTTATAGACTCCAAGAGGGCAATTGGAGCAAAGAAGAAGACTTGATGGCCAATTTGATCAGATTCCCATCTGGTTCTTCCGTTTCTCCTATCACTAAGGACAACCGTGGCTGGCTCCTTAATCCTGTCTCACTTGCCCTCGAATATGGCATTAAAGGTTACTTCTTTTTTTTCATATTTAAAGGTTTAGCAATTGTTTTGGATCTTGGCTTTGGGTTGATTCCTTTGATATGATTGCTTAAAGGCGACTTCGTTGTCTGTCTCCTGAATTTTCCATCTTTGAAACGAATCTTAATGAGTTGGGAATTGGGGCTTGAGTACTGTGTTCATTGGTATTTTCTTTTGTGACCTTCTGAGTAAGATTTTGGTTCTGTACTGTTATTATTGCGCAAAAGAAGGAATCTTCTTGAGTTAACTTTGGAGCTATTTGATGTCTATGTTCATGTATCTTGGTTTATGTACAGGCGGGGCAATGTCTTGTTCTTCAGTTCATGTTGGTGAAATACGACCTGGTGCTATGAGGGGAAATCACAGGCACCATGATTGTAACGAGACGTTTGTCATTTGGGGTGCCAAAACGTTATTTAGGGTATCCTCTCTGTTCCTTTATTTAGGACAATCTTCTTACTTCTAAATATTGCCAAAAAACAAAACCTGTCCGAAGTTCAAAAGTTGTATTATATGCCTAATAGTTTCATATAGATGTTTGATGTTCAATTGTTTCGAATAGCTTCAGCAATTCACCATGAAAACTGCTTCTTTTTTGAGTTGCAAAGGTTTTTCCTTTGATGTTTATAGCTAGCTGGCTTTCTTGCTATTAGAAATTATCTTTTGGTCACAGTTTCAGAGAACATAGATTCCTGTGGTACAGAGAATCCTCTGTATCAAAATGTGCCAGGAAACAGTCCCCGTGCTTCAGTTTTGAGCAAACTTGCTAAAGTTCACACTGGTCTTCTATTTCTTGACATGCATTGCTTTTCTACAGTTCAACCCACTTTCTGTTAACAGGTAGACTGATGTAAAAATAAGAGTTTTTTATTTCGAACTTCTGACAATCGGACTGGGGCTGAATAAATTTAAGATTTTGAAATGAAAACGACCCAGTTATTGGTTACAGATTGAGATTCTTGACATTCTTTTGCAACTTTTCTATGCTCATTTCATGTAATTGATGAATTGCAGATGGAGAACAATCAAATAGTCGATACAGGTTATGCAGAAGTTACCATTGGTGCAGATCAAGTTGCTGTTGCAGCTAATCCAAGTGGAACAGCCCATGCTTTAGTGAACGTGGATTCTGTACATACCACATTCTTTATTGGATGCCAAGATAGTTTGATCAATTATAGCAGTTCAACTACTGATTTTAAAGTCTGGAAAGATTTTTGAGTTAGCTTTCCTTTTTCTTTTTATATATATATATATATAACTTGTTCCTACATCTGTTGTCTTCTCTCCTTATTTATGCTTGAAATGTTAATGCTAGACATTCTATAGGATCAAGAAAATTACGTAAGATTGCAATTACAGTTTGTGTACATAGAAATTGGCAATTTCCATGGCCTTTTGGTTCCTGTGAAGCAAATGGTAAATCTTTACTGCTTAATACAAGTTGAGTTTATATTAGACAATGATATGATCATCCCAGTTTAAAGTGTTACTTACAGCAAATGAGAAAGGTATAACAGATGAACCTTTCTCTCGTGTTGAAACAGTGACTTGCAATACTCCTATTTAAATCATCTTATCAAGTTGATGTTATGGCTCCTATTTACCAAATGCCTTTTATTGATGAAGTGAATAGGTCAACTCTGATTTGATCAGGTTCGAGTAATGAGAAATTGGGCTGGTCTGGTCCGAAGTCACTCGGGCCAAACCAAGCCCCACAGCTGCAGTTAGGGAAGCAAAGAGCCTGTTAAGCCAATGAAGTCTTTGCTTTTATCATCTGCTACCCCAAGTAAGAAATCCTGATGAAGGTTCTGGCTAATATTTAAGTGAAACAAGTAGCTTTAATGTGAAAGGATCTCATATTCCTGATCCAAAGCACAGACACTACTTGAAAAAGTCATGTTGTTATCTGTTTCTTTACTCTAAAGGCAATCCCTGTAGGCTTACAGAGCTTGGAAGCCATTGTTAGAACTTACAAGGCAGTTTGGTAATACACAGTTGCTATGATGTGAGCATAGTTGCAAGAGAATAGCAAAGTTTATGACTTTTGATTGTTCCACACGTCTGCAACATCCACCTAATTTTTACTTGCAAACTGATAGTTATAATATTAAAAAAAGCATAATTTTTTAAATAATATTTTTATTTGACAATCATAATTACTGAGATTCACTAATTTAAGAGAAGCTATTGTTGGAAACAACAAACAGATTAACAACTCACATATGGATGAGAAATATTCACTTAATTGCTATCAAGTAATTTTGCAAAATAAGGTAAAGGTACAAAATTTTCTTATAAATTATATTTATTTCAATGAATATTTTATTTTTTAACAAAAATCGTTAGTAAAAATTTTCCTCTGTTGACATGCGAGATATGGAAAGGTATAATATTTTTAATTTTTAAGTTATTTTAAAATTGCGATAATAGAAAATCTAAAAATAACCTTTTACTAAATTTCTACCCATTTTTTTTCACTTAGTACTATTAAAATTGGGTGGAGAAGTTTTACAAATTCTAATAAATATATAATAGTCAGTCAAAAACTTAAATTTTCTCAAAAATTTAAAATAATAAAAATATTTTAAAAATAAATGAAATTACGTCGAGCAATTTTTTAACTTGAAATATAGTTCAAAACAAAATTTAATCCATCTAAAATTTACTCATAAGGTATAAACAAGCAAGAAGATGGTAAGAACTTCGAGACTTGTAGACTGAAATATGACAGGAACCTGAAACATGTTTTATTATTATTATGTTGTTGTTGTGTGATGGGTATGCCGTATAAGAAACCGATCAACATTGCTTGAAAGTCAACTAATGTGATGTACGTAGAAAGATTACTTGAACACGAACGGAAGCGGAGAAACACACAAAACATTCATACATAAACTGAAGCAATCGATCTTGAGAACAGCAAACACCTGAGGAAATTCAGTTCTTGGTTCTGAGCTGGAATTTTGATTCAAAATGGAGAAGGGAAAGAAGAGGATGGCTGTTTTGGTGGGTTGCAACTATCCCAACACAAGAAATGAGTTGCATGGGTGCATAAACGATGTGTTAGCCATGAGAGACATGCTTGTGGAACGGTTTGGGTTCGATCCTGCCAACATTGAGCTCCTGACAGATGCACCAGGGTCGTCTGTCTTGCCTACAGGTTCCAATATCAGGAATGCGCTTAGTCAGATGATTGATCAGGCTGAAGATGGCGATGTTCTTTACTTCCATTATAGCGGACATGGAACCAGAATTCCTTCCATGAAGCCTGGACATCGGTCCAGGCAGGATGAGGCTATTGTTCCCTGTGATTTTAATCTCATTACAGGTTAGTGACACCTCCTTCGTCAGGAATTACATGGAATATTGTCCTGAATGTACCTGAATGAAACTTTATTGTTTATAAATGCAGATGTGGACTTCAGGCATCTAGTAAACCGCCTGCCAAAGGGAGCAACTTTCACAGTCCTGTCAGATTCATGTCACAGTGGTGGCCTGATTGACAAAGAAAAAGAACAAATTGGACCCTCAGGAGCCATAACCAATCCCACAGTTCCTTCTCAACACAGGCCAAAAACCATATCATTTGAATCTATTATGCAACACCTTTCATCACTGACACATATAACCACATCTGATATTGGGACTCACTTGCTAGAGTACTTTGGGGAAGATTCCAGCCTCAAATTCAGGATACCACGCCTGGAAATGGACTTGTTTGAATCTGTCGGGAAGGACGCAGGAATTCTGCTAAGTGGATGCCAAGCTGATGAGACTTCTTCTGATATGACTCCAGTCGAGGCAGGTGGTAAAGCATATGGAGCATTCAGTAATGCAGTGCAAACGGCACTAAAAGAGCATCCAGGGAAGTTGAGTAACAAAGAGATAGTTGTGATGGCTAGGAAAATCTTACAAGATCAGGGATTTCAGCAACACCCTTGCCTGTATTGCAGTGACGAGAATGCTGAAGCTTCTTTTCTGTTCCAACCTGACAACTAAACTGCTTTTAACCAGTCCAAAGTTTGGTGCTTGTTGATTGCTGTGACAAATTTTAATAAAAGTGGCATGTAAAGATTGCTAATGTCTCATTTTCTGATCAAGATCATTGACAGATACAAGTGATGTTCCTGCACTAACAGATATTACTGGAAAAATATGAAAGTTTCATTGCTCTAATATGGAGGACCTATTGGTTTATTCTTTAGCAGTTGTAAGGCCAATCAGGGATTTGTTCAAATGGTTTAGCAGATTTGATCCAACAATAACATCAGGAGTTTCAGATCTTAAGAACGTGAAGAGCTATTCCATGACTTTTCTTAGGTACATTATTCAAATAAATTAGAACTAAAGTCCATGAATTCCCTGTCTGTGAAATGGAAAAAATCGGTTCAAGGAGTAAAACCTGAGGCAAGCATATGATGAACTGATGGGCTAAGTTATGTGGGCTCGCTCAACTTCAGGATAATTAGCTGTATAAGGTTCAAAGATCAAGAATGACAGAAACAGCTCGGCCCTATCCGAAGTCAACCGAATAACTCTATTTAATCGGGGTTCGGGCTTGGGGATAGTTTGTACATCAGTTCAAAGGCTTTAGCAATCTGAACTCACAAAACGATATCGTTCCACAAAAATACTCTAAAATGACAATATTTCAACCTTAAACTTTAAAAAGATGAGTAATTTAGGAGAATTCCCTGATTTTTAAAATTTTCGAATAAACTTCTTTAGTTTACAATTTAGTAGAAATATCCCTTCTCGTAAAATTTTGTAAAAAATAATGACGAGATACACGCAATATAAACATTAGATATATTAATAAAATATTTTATACATGATGATTCAATCCAGTTGTTAAACTCAAATTAAATTAATTAAATCTAACTTAAACTAATAATTTATTATAATTAAATCAAATTATTAAATTTTAAAATTAATTAGTTTGGATCGAGTTAAGAACTGAGTTGGATTATTATATATTAGTAACATTTGATTCGTTCACGTTTGACATTCATACTATATGTGTCTCATCTTTATTTTGTAATCACAGTCTAAGAGAAAAGTTTTTCTTAAAAATTAAAAACTAGAAGAAAATTTTAAAAAAAATTTAAAGATCAAAGACTTTTTCTAAGATTTCTTAACATACAAAGCAGGTCTATGTCTTTTATCCTTAAAACACTTAAAACTAGGCTTGATAGTTAGGCCCCAACCCAATATTTTTTTTTAAATTCGAACCTCAAGATGGATTCGAGTTCAATAAGAAAAATGACATTGTTTTTTACTTTTTAATTTAAAAAAATAAAAAAGGATTTGACCAGACCGAGTGGAGTCAGGCTCGGACTGTCTTGGCTTGGTTAGACTCAATCGGCCTCAGACACAGCCCATTGCCACTCCTACTTAAAACAAAGTCGCTTTAAGAAATTTTCTAAAACGTCATTTTAAATGAATTGACCAGCTCAACTCAAACGCAATTTGAACTTCGAGTTGCAAGTTAAGAAAGTTAGATTATGCCCAACCCATTGTTAATCATTATTAAAGACTCATGTTCAATGAAAACTAAGGGGCAAACCCTAGTGTAGAAGGCTCCCCATTTTATGAGGGTTAGGAGAGGGTCATCAATTGTACACAACCTCCTTTTAACATTTTACAAGGATACTGTTTTGTAACTCGAACTAATGACCTTCCAGTCACAAAGTAGTAACTTTACTAGTTGCTTCAAGGCTTGCCCTCAATGAAAACCTTATAAGCATATGATTGTGTGACAACTTTTTCAATGTTCCAACTTGAGCGATAGAGAGAAATAAATGGGTTCTCAATTCTCACAAAATATGTTGAGGATGCACTGAATTTCTTATAGTTTGTGGAGCTTTGAAAATTTTTTATAAATGAAGTACAACTATGATAAGATATTATATAGTTATGTTAATTAAAATTATCTCTTTTTTTAGATATATCTTGGTGCTTAAATAGGGAAATTAAAGTTTGTTTTGATTTAGGAGATGAAAAGTGGAGATTGTATGAAATTGGAGTATTATTGATCAAAACTATGAATTTTGAAAAATTGGTATGATTATTGTAATGGATAAGGTAAGATCAGGCCTAATGCCAGATTCACTTAAAGAGTTAGAATTCAATTAGGAAATTTCTTCCATCTCTGTTATGTAGAGATTTGGATTTGTTTTAAATAAGGATCTTTTTAAGATAGAACTATAGTAGGTTTAGAGAGGCAAAGAGATAGGAAAAAACGTCTTTCACCTCTTAAACATTCTCTTTTCCTTGCTTTTAAGTTTTCTCTCAATCTTTCGTCTTTTCTTTTATTTTTGGTGTTAAAACTAAAGACATGTGTGGCTAAACCCAAATATTATGATTCAAGAGAATTTAAAACTTTAATTGTAATCTTGTGAGGTTTTGTTCTAAACTTATATTCATGTTTTAGTTCAAGTATTATTGTTTTATGTTCTTATACTTCATGAACAATTAATATTAATTAATATAACAAATTAATTTAATGTTTATTATTTAATAGTTATCCATAAATTTAATGATCTATAATCGTGATGAAAGTTTGGAACAAGTAACAAATAGGTTATTTATTAATTTTGCATATTTAACTTATGATAAACAAGGAAACTAAGTTGAATAGTTGTAATTATCTCAATTATTCAATTTATGGTTTGGTCCTTTTTACTAAGCTTATTGCTATCATTTACTTGATATGGAATGTTATCATACCTAATCAATTGATGATAAGTTTTAGTTTGAATGCTGGGTTTGAATCAATCAAATTGGAAAATTTTCTAACTTATTATGCCTATACTTATGTTTTAGACTAACTTCTTAAATTGTGAAAATTAGTCTTTTTAGATCAATTATCAATGTTACAATTAGATGAGATATTTTCTTTGAATCGATGTTAGGTACTCTTGAATTTCTCACTTTTATATTCAGTTAATTTATTTTGATTCTTTGTTAATTTTAGTTAATTAGTTAATTAATCATGACCTACTTCATTTATTATTAACTAGCTTTTAGTTCTCTAGAGATTTGACCTAATTTCATGACTACTATAAGAAGTTAAATAATGATAATTAATTTTGGCTTTGGCGATCCGATCAAAAATTTGGTGTCAATGTTGGGGGATTATTTTAGTTTCTTAGTTTTTTTGCATTATTTTACAGTTTATTGCTAATCACTTGTCTTAGGTGACTCATTCTTGTCAGACATATGAATTTGCAATATAATCCAAAAATTGAGAAGATAAAGCGTCATTTAAGGAAGGACATGCTCCTCTAGAAGTGAAAGTTGAAATAGATCTAACAATTGGTGAAGATTTTAATTTTCAAGAAGTTAAAAAAAATGGCAAATCCTAACTAAAACGATAAGGGAGTTAGCGACACTAAATTTGAATCAACAACCCTTATGCATATTGTAGCGCCCCCTCATCGTAGGGTACACAACGGGAAACCCGAAGGTCTTTCCGACGAGTATCCCACGATGAAGGTGCACCACCAGAATATTTCTACTAATAATCCTCATGGCATCGCAATAATGTAAAATCACAACATACAATAACATCCGAAACCGGTAAATATATAAAATCATCCTATCAATTGATACAGTCATCCAAAAGCAGAATAGACAAGTCTATCAGTCCCCT
>JANZLH020000362.1:294246-305484 GCA_026770325.2 Erythroxylum fimbriatum
GTGAATGCAATGAAATCTATCAGTCTAACCCAATATTACCATAATACCCTTTGCTACCAGTAACGGGATGTTACACATATGATTTTCAGACGTTAAGGTAAATTTCAAATTGAAATCCCATTTGATTCACTTACGCTCTATTTTTTGTAGTCTTGCAAGTGAAGATCTACATAAATACCTGAAGTAATTTTATGTTGTCTACTCTGGAATGAAGCCATAAGGGGTAACAGAAAAACAAATTAATCCCAGAGCCTTTCCATTCTCATTGAAAGACAAGGTAAAGGATTGACTATATTATCTTCCCCTAGCTCAGTGACAATATGGATGAGATGAATAGGTTGTTTTTGGAGAAATTCTTTCCTAGCAAGCAACCAATATCATAAAGGAGATATGTGAGATAAGACAACTCACTGGAGAAACATTGTATGAATATTGGGAGAAGTTTAAGTTATGTGTCAGTTACCCACACCATCAAATTCTTGACTAACTTTTGATTCAATATTTTTATAAAGGACTATTACCAATGAAAAAGGGTATGGTTGATGTAGCTAGTGGAGGAGCTTTGATCAATAGAACAACTAAAGCGGCCAGACAATTGATATCAAATATGACTAAAAATTCTCAACAATTTGGGATAAGAATGGACGGAATTGTTAAGCACATGAATGAGGTAAATAACACGAACCTTGAGAGTAAAATTTTAGATTTTATTGCTCTAGTTCATCAAATAGTTGTAGGTCAATTATAATCCATACGTGTGCGGAATATGTTCATTCTTTGGATATCTTACATATATGTGTTTTACATTGCAGCAAGACTTTCTTTACGAAGCTAAATTTAAAGAAAATGATGTGTTCTTTTGTAGTTTCATAGCTAAATTTTTTTACCTACAATATTAAAAAATGTAACTAATAACTCGAACAAATTTGAGTTTTAGCTATAAAAATTATTTCGTTATTAAAAACTTTTTCTACGAAAAATTATTCGTAGTAAAAAATGTAACTAAAAACTATTATCTACGAAAATAAAATTGTAGTTAGATAAACATAGTTAATAGTCATAAAAAACTTGCAAAAATAAATTTTTTAAAAGTACCGTTTCAATAGGCTACGGTTTTTAAATTGGGTAGCAAAAAATAATTTTTAGTTACGACTTTTGAATTTCTTAACTAAAAAATCACTTTTAGGTATGAATTTTAAATCACAGTAAAAGAAAACATAGTCAAAAGTAAATTTGATGTAGTGAAACTATAATGAATGATGCATATAAAGCTCCTTTTTTTTTTTGGGTTCCACCAAAACCCAATCATGGAATATTTACTTTTACAAACACCGTCAAGTAAGAAACTGAGAATACTTTGCACCAAAAACAAGAAACTGAGAATACTGTAACTAAAGTGATCATAACAGACCATGGTCCCTGTCATTTAGTATTCCACCATTCCACAGAAAAAAAGAAAAGATAGAAGGAACTCTCTCCCCTGTTAAAATCATGCGTTTCACACGCATGCCTGGACCTTGTTTTTTCAGAGGATCAATGGTGTCTTTATGAAGCATGGAGAGGGACATATGCCCTTCAAAGCTGAGGCACATTACCCCATGTTAGATGGTGGCAGGACTCTTGAAAATTGATAACTCATTGCCTTTGTGTAGGTGACCTAGCTGGGCTGACCCTTTAAGGATGCAACCCGAGTCTAAGTCTAAACTTAAAAAATAATGTCATTTTACAATAAAATATACGGATTGCTTATGCCATTTGATCGGGTCTCGAAGTAAGCTCTTAAATATAAGATTGAACTGAGTGAAGTCTGGTCTAAACGACGAGAACAGATCTTCCATTCCTATAAACTTGTTCTAACCTTAGTCGTCCTACATCAATGTATGGCTAAAAATCAATGGCACACCCTTGAGCACATGTAATCCTGTGCCCTAAACGATCATGTTAGATTGTGGCAGGCTCTTGAAAATAAGGACTTGTTCCCTTATTTACTTGCTTTGATCTGTCCCTAAATTTATATACCAACTCTGTCCCATAAGATCCAAGCCATCCATTTATATGAGTCCTATATAAATAGATGACTTGGATCTTATGAGACAAGGTTGGTACACAAATTTGAGGACAGAGGATTTCATGCCCTTGCTTTAGGTTGTTGGGTTGGTTTAGGGCATTAGGATGTTTACGGGTAGTTTACGCAACCTAAGTCTATTCTAAACTCTCAAAATAACATTGTTTTATAACAAAATATACGAGTTGTTTACGCCATTAGGTTGGGTCTCAAACTCATCGTCTTCATCATCATACCCCGAATTCTCGCATTGAAGCAGGATCTGAGGAGCCTGATATTACGCAGCCTTACCCCTACAATGTAGAGAAGCTGTTTCCAGTAAGTTCACATGCATATGTGACATGATAACAAATATGTAGAGTACAAGGAATAAATTAGTAAAGATTGGTAATACATTAAAATATATATATCTGATGTGGCCATAATCGGCTATTACCTTTCGTCTTACCAAAACCATCTTTTCTCATTGTCATCTGTGCTACGCGTCTTCCCTGATCTGTGCCCTGAGTGTGCGGCAAGTCTACTGTGTCTAAGTCTAAGACTAACCAAAATTTAAATTGAATCAAGAAATCAAATCGAGTCTGAGTCTAATCCAAAATACATGGTGACAGAGCTCTTGAAAATGCAGATTCATTGCCTTATTCACTTCTTTTATGTAGATAACTTGGCTCAACCTTAGCCTTTAAAAATGCAACTCAAGTCTAATTCAAACTACAAAAACAACTTCATTTTATAATAAAATGTATGAGTTATTTAGACTCGGGTCGATTCTCGAACTAACCTCCTAAATCTAGGATTGACCCAAAAGTTTAAGTTGAATTAACAAATTAGATCAAGTCGGGTTAGGTTGAGCTTCAACCTGGATATCATTCCTAATAACAATTACCATATGAACTTCTTGGAGGTTCACTTACTAAATTTTGTCTCATGAAGTTGTTTCTAATTGATGTTTTGAATGCTTTATCAAATTCTAATTCGAGTAACATTCGAGTAAGAAGATGTTATGATTGTTAATAAAAGAGACATTATTGACTTTCTCCACACCAGTTTTACAAAGTTAAATTCAATCATAAAAGGAACCTTTTCATTTTAAATTTTTAAAGGTTAAATGCAATGAGATCATATGTAATTTGATTTTTTTCTTCATTGTAATTTTCATGTTTGTTATTGTCATAATTAGTTTAATTTTTATTTATGCTTGTAATCAAAATGATATAATATTAAAATTTTTAAATTTTAATGCAACACTATTGTAGAATTATAATCTATGAATTAAAAAAAATATGATATAAAGAAATTGTTCAATATTTAAACAATATTAGAATTGCTTAAATAATAAATTTAAATTTAAAAAATTTAAATCACGTAAAGATATAATATAATATTTTTTTAAGTTCGAATATAATATTTTTTTAATCTCGAACTTAAAAAAATATTGATTGGAGTACACTCAAAGAGATAAAATACAATCTCAATGCTAAATAAATACACGAGAGAGGGGGAAAAAACCATAAGTGAAAGTATTAGCATTGTAGCATTACTCAATTTCTTGACATCATTAATTATTTGACTATAAATTTTATTTAACATATCACTTGATTTGTTAACAAATTTACTCAAAATATGCAATATTAATTATTTACATTTTAAAGTTTAATTTAGTATATGTTTGCTATTTAATAATTATAAAATTTGTTCTATTAAAAGAATATAATATAATATTAAGAATGACAATTTTTGTTCAGCTCGACTCAAATTGAAGTTAATTAGGCCCAGATTAAGTTGCCAGATCTTTACTCATTTTTTTTAATTTGGGCTTTGAGTTAGTCTCGTATTGTCCAGTCTGGCTCAAAGTTTGAATTATTAAATAAATTAATATCATTTTTGAGTAAAACGATAGTATTTTTAATTTAAAAATTAAAAATTTAATTTCATACATTGGCTTTTTCGGTATGAAGTGAGTCACTTCAAGTAGGTTCATTGCTCTGGTCCAGAATACGATTAATCCAGCATGAGCTACATGAGCTCCTAATAGTTTATCGGAAAAATGAATAAGTCGGGCATTTCCGACCCACCAAACAAAACCGGTAGTTTCTCAGGCATGATCGACTAAAGCTAAAGTTTCGATCAAATTTTAGATTAAGATTTGGGTCGAACACAAAATTTTCACATAAAACAACATCTTTTTTAATTTTTTAAATTTATAAATAAATTTAATCCTATCCAATACGTAAAATCTTGAATAAACCTTAGCCTAGCATTACCCATTGTCCTCCTTAATTTTCAAGCCTACCAATCACTAATAAAATTTCCATGGAAATCAGCAAAAGGAAAAGGAAAAGGAAAAGGAAAGCTAAAATCAATCCACGTGCATGGCTTATTATTAGCTTTAATTCCTTTACCTAAGCCTTATCCCTAACCTTTTCTTTACTATCCTGTGCTTTTAGGTAAGACAACTTCCCTTCTCTCAATGACATTAACGTCAGCTTCTTGAAGCTTTTCATGATATGCTTTTTAATCTTTTCCGTGAGAGGTCTAACAAACGCATACATTCATTTCTAGGGTCGGAGACTGATGATGACGATGATGAAGCAACAAGATGCTTTACGTTCATCATCTTACCGGCGGGAAAGTTCTCCGACGCCTGAGAATATGCATGCCAAGAAGATTGGTTGCATGTCCGTCATTCTTAGGCTAGTTTCCAAGCAGCAAAATCGCCGCAGATTCATCACCTTCGGTTAGTAGAATCATCTGAACTAACTATCCCTGCACATATTGTTTCAACTACTTTCATTTGATGGATTTTATCTTGCAGGGAAGAAGCAGGGAAAGAGCAGTAGTTTAGCTCCTTCTCCAACAGAACAGAAGGAAGCATCACCTCCTTCTTCTTCTTCACCGCAACAACAAACCATTAAAAAAGATGAAGATCTTCAGAAACTCGCCGGCAATGTTCCGAGAAGTCCAACGTTATCAGCAGATATCAGACGAGCTACAGACCCTTTAAAAATCCCAGAAAAACTCCCACCTTCGACTGCTCTGGTCACAAGGTTGATGGGGTTAGAAGACGATCCAGGGACAGTGGCAGAGAAGAGGCAGATACTGTTGGGAGCTCTGCAGAAATGTGATGAGGACCTGAAAACCTTGAAGAAGATGATAGAGGTTGTGAACAGTGTTAGTGATCAAAAGGGCAATAGTCAATTGGTGCAGCCAACTCCAAGTCCAGTTTCAGTTTCAGTGCTTGAGGACTACTTCAAAAATTGCAGCGCCATAACAGGTGAGTCAAAGCTTTCTTCTTCTCATTTACTTGCACTCATTTCGATTACATTCAATACCCTCTTGTGTGAAAGCTCTCCATTCCAAGTTTTCAAAGATCTTAATTACTCAGTTAGCAGAAGTTTCCTTCAACACATTCGGTTAGAGTTCTTTTGTTTATCAGGAAACTTGAACAATGTCTATAAACAAATTAAAGAACATAGAAGAAAACTGTGTTGAATCAGTTCTCTGGATATAATAATAAAACAAAAACTGGAATTCCATGATCTTGGGGAGGAGATATAGTTAGTTGGTAGAGTAAAGTGGAAGGCTTGAGCTGCTTTTTTGTTTTAGGATTCCAAATTAACAATCATAGCAAGCAACTTTGGTGTTACAGACCATTTGTATCGGTTAAGTGGGAGACACAATTACTACTCTTGAGTAATTATTACAAAGTACAATTCTGAAAATGGGAAACAGTTCTTACAATACGTACCTTTAATCATAAAAAGGGAAAAACAAACAAAAACCATCTTCC
Source organism: Erythroxylum fimbriatum (assembly GCA_026770325.2). Classification (NCBI taxonomy): domain Eukaryota; kingdom Viridiplantae; phylum Streptophyta; class Magnoliopsida; order Malpighiales; family Erythroxylaceae; genus Erythroxylum; species Erythroxylum fimbriatum. The sequence continues at coordinate 300,102 of JANZLH020000362.1, forward strand.
AATTCTAGTTCAGGCATTGAAATAATGATCATTATCAGAAGTGATTTGTCTAACCAAAAGTGATGAATTCTCAAACTTCAGCAAGGCGTAACAATGCATGACATTTTAGGTTTTTTTTTTTAAAATTAGTCTAATTCAATGACTAATTTTGTAAAATTTATATAAATTATGCCAAAAAATTAGTTTTACTAATGTGTTACGTCTGTCAAATGTCACGTGATTATTCATCTATTAACCACATAAGTAAAAACCATATTTAAACCTGATTTGTATGAATTTTGAAATTTTAACCACTAAATTGAAAATTTTAAAAAGTTTGACACTAAATTTAAAAGGTTTTAAAACTAGAAATTTGTTAAATATTATCTCCCCTTTAATATGTGTGTGTGTGTGTGTGTATAACAAATTAAACAATGTTTAACATTTTAGAATTTTTTAGTTTAGTAAACTTTTTAAAGTTTTAAATTTAATGATTAATTTTTAAAATTTTGCATAAATCAGGTCAAAAAATTATCTTTACTAAAAACAACAAAGTTTTATCGTGATTTGTGAGAATTTTAAAATTTTAATCACTAAATTGAAAATTTAAAAAAAATTAGCAAATTAAACTTTTAAAAATATTATCTCCCCTTTAATATATATATATATATATTAAAATTTTTTTGGTAAATATATATAAATTAATTTTGGGCCAGGTCATGATATTACTTTAAGGTTGGATGGTCTTTCCCTTTCATGATTCAGTCAAAGGGGAAAAGGGAAAGTTAGAAAAAGCAAGGTAATGAAGGAATATCAAAGAAGAAAAAGAAAAAAGACTAATCAAAGACCACATGAAGTAAAAGCCTTATAAAGCTGAAAATTAGCTCTTTCTTATGTCCAACTCAATCTCATTTCTTCAATGCAAGTTGGAACTAGCAAATTTCTGTTAACAATAATGCACTATAACTCTATATATATATAATCTTCTCCTATGAGAATAATCAAAAAAGAAAAATGTTCAATTGGAATATAAAAATGTGACTAAATTTGTCCTAGTTACTTTTCGGGACGGAGCGAAAGAAGGGAGAAACTTTTCTAACTAAGAAAATGATTCAATAACTTCGAAAGAATTGAACGAGGAGCCGTATAAGATGAAAATCTTTTATATAATTATGTAGAGTGGCAGTAAGAGTAAGGGTGACTTATCTATCAACTATTCCACTGCCACCCCAAAAAACCAAACACTGCCTTATATATATAGTTTTAACTTTTAAGACTTTTGAATTTATTCATCTCATTTGAAAACTATAAATTACCTCTTTGATATTGTTTATTTATGTCTACACAAATCAATTTTGTATTGAAATATAAAAATATAATACTATGCATTTTAAAAAATAGATAAAAACTAAAAATAACATTAAATTATATAGTAACTAAATAACATTATAAGAGATAAATAATATTTTTTAAAAAATAACTCAAAGGAAAATAATAAAGAAGGTATTTTAAAAAAAAAGTTATGGCATGACTTAGCTCCGCAATTTGAGTAAACTCTTCAAGGATTGTTCAATGTTCTAGGACGAAATCTGCAACAACAAAAGAAGAAGAAGGCAGGAGGAGAAAAGGGTACGAACCCAAGTTTCATTGAGAGAATCACAACACCTGAAATGATCCAAGAAAGTTGGGAGACGATGAAGAGAGAGGTGGAGTCACCTCTCTGGATCAGCAAGGCGATGGTAGAGAGTGTGAATGAAGTGTGCAGAGATGTTTCTTGGGGAGAGAAACGGGAGCAAGGTAGGATAGGGTTGGCTTTGCAGGACTGTATTTGCAGAGATTTGATTGAAGAAGTTGTGGCATATCTGTCACCTTCTTTTTCTTCTTCTTCTTCATCTGGTTCTTGTTCTTCTGTTTCTTTTCTTTCCTCCTCTTCTTCCCAACAACTTCCTTTTGAATCATGTAAGAGAAGACTACGTTTTTAATGACAATATTTTAGCGTTTCTTTTTATACTCTTTAAATTCTTTTTGGTCAGCTGCTAATAGAACATAATAAATTCAACTAAAAATTGTACAAAATTGGAAATTTTAAATTATGATCGAAAGAGGCCCTCATTAAATTTAAAATTTAATTAAAAAATGAAACTATTAAACAAAAATTAATTAGTTTATTTTGATTCATAAAACCGATTACTTGACAAAAATTTGTCGATTAATTAATAAACTGATTGATTTTTAATAACAAAAGTTATTAGAATAAATCGAATCGAAAGGTTGAAAATCAATGTTCTTTACCGGTCTCTTTTTGCCTCTATTATGCTATTTAGTTAATGATCTCTTATTCTATTTCCTCATTTTTGCCAATATTTTAAAAGCTGAATTGAAAGTTAAATCAGTAAGACAAAAGATTTAAAGTTTAAAAAATTTAACTGTTATTAAATTATCATAAAATTAGCTAAAAATTGAATAAAATTAAAGAATTTAAAATATGATTAAAAAAAGAATATTCTTACTCATTGAAAAACATAAAATTTAATTTAAAAAAATTGTTAAATAAAAATTAATTAATTAATTTTAATTTATAAAAACTTATTAATTAATTAAAACTGATCGACTAACTAATAAATTGATAAATTTTTAACAAAAAGAGTTATAAAAATAAATTAAACCAAAAAGTTAAAAATTAAATAAAAAAATTGAATGATTCAAGATTTTTATAGTTAAATCAATCGAACCGGTAAGTTTTTTTAATTAATAGTTTTTATCTTTAGATATGCCTGCTTGTGAGTAAGGATGATAATGAGCCGACTTACGAGCCAACCCCAAAATAACATCTTTTTTTAATTAAATTCGGGTTTAAATTGCCTAAGCCCGGACCTATTTGAGACTCAACTTTTCTAAAAAAAATGATGTCGTTTTATTTATAATAATTGAACCTCACCTATTAAAAACACTTGAATCTAAAGCCCGTAAGTCGCTTATTGCTATCCCCCCTAGTGAAACTTTTCATTATTAAAAATTAAAATTCTTCCCATTTTGCAGGAACTCTAGGATGTTAAATCCTGAAGGTTTTATAGTTAAGAGCTAAAGATCAATAACATATCTGCCAAAGACATTTTCAAGTTTCACAAGACACATTAATGGTAATAAAGAACATTCCCATCACCGTCAGAACACATACATCACGGAGGAACTCACTTGGCCATCATAATTTTCACAAATTCCTCATAGTTTATCTGGCCATCTCCATCAACATCAGCCTCCCTTATCATTTCATCGACTTCTTCATCCGTGAGCTTCTCGCCAAGGTTTGTCATCACATGGCGCAGCTCGGCAGCAGAGATGAAACCATTCTGATCCTTGTCAAAAACTCTGAATGCCTCTTTCAGCTCCTCCTCGGAGTCAGTATCCTTCATCTTCCTGGCCATGAGGTTCAGGAATTCAGGGAAGTCGATGGTTCCATTACCATCAGCATCCACCTCGTTAATCATGTCCTGCAGCTCTGCCTCGGTGGGGTTCTGTCCAAGTGATCTCATCACAGTTCCAAGCTCTTTGGTGGTGATACAACCTGCAAATCAAACAAACTTATTTAAGCCTCTTGAAGTGTTAACCACATGCAGACCATCAAACCAGAGCAGAACAGCAGGAATTAAAGAAATAAACAATGCTATCCGGAGAACAAAATCCTACACCTAAAGGAGAAACAATCATGGATTTTGTCGAACTACCTTATTTGATCTAGATTGCTCAGTAACAGAACATATTCCTCATCAAATTTAGCATCCAAGCAATAACAGAACATATAAAAAATTCTCTATTAATCCACATATGCAACCTAACCACATACGTTGAATATCAATAGGAATCCTAGAAAAAGACCACATCTGCATCAGAAAACACACGAAGAGGAAGCAGATAATCCCTACAGCATCACTATTAACACAGTGCTCGGAGAGAAGCAATTGAATTGTTGAGTAAGAATAAAAAAGGAACCAAGTTTGTATCATCAACTACTTGTGGTTGTGGTGATGCAATAACAGGAAATGGTAATCAAAATACAAAAACTTTGCACGCAGAAGAGCTCGATTCATATGCATTAAATGCTGAAGTGATTGGGACCACTCATAAAACATAAGATCACAAACATACAATATTTGACACCATATTTATATCTCTCACACACACGAACATACATATGCAGGAAAAACTAAAATTGACCATAAAACAAGAAAGCCAACACTGTCACCGAATCCCCTGTATAACCCAAAACGCAAATTGAGAAAACATCAATAAAACAGAGAGCTGCAAGGCATCCTCTTCACAAAATTCTAGACTCTACATAAACACGACCGAAATGCTAAAAATCAAGTCATTTGACTAATAAAGACCGTATCTTTTTCTCCAATTTCTTCTAACAAGACCAAAAGAATAACCAACATCGTAAATAACCTTAAACAGGACTAGGAACCAAAGAAAAAACCCAAAAGCCAGATCTAGCAGGGTATACAGTCTCGTAAGGAACATACACATACATACATGTATGCCTGTGTGTTTATTTTTATGTATATGATACACACACACACACACACACACACAAATATATAGAGAGAGAGAATGAAACAAGGGAACGAACCATCGCCATCCTTATCGAACAAGCTGAAAGCTTCCTTGAACTCGGAGATCTGGTCGTCAGTGAGTTGATCGGCCATTTTTGTTTCTTCTTTGAATTCTACAGTTGCTGGTTTGATTCTCTGTATATTCAATCAATCAAGAACAGACCTTTGTTGCTCTAAAGCTATAGAAAAACTAAGAAAATGAAACCAAACAATAATAAAAGCAAACGAGAAAACGAACTCAAAGAGCGTAGCAGAGATCGAAGCACAGAAATAGTCAAGAAGAGAGAGAGGGCGAGAATGGCTCTTATTATATTATAAGACGCTTGACTTTCACTTAATTATCGATTTTGCCCTTTTCGTGTGATACTTTCATGTTTTATTAATTTTGTTCTGAAAATCATAACAAAGATTTCAAGAAGAAATAATAAATCAATACGGGGTTATTAGTGGTGGTTGGGCCTAGGCCCAAAATTTTATGATATTAAATATATTTTTAATTTTTAGGCCCACCCACCACCAAAATTAAAAAAGACATTATTTTCTTGAAATTTTTGAATTTTAATTCACAAGCGAGCTCAATTTACGAGGATCCTACCGAAAATTCGGCAGCATTTCCCCTATAAAATGGACACCCCCTGTTAAAATCAGGGTCTCCCTGCATGTAAAAGAACACTTCAATACCATCCCAAACTCGCACAACTACAATCGGGTTGAATTGCAATCACAAGGACTTCAAATAATGATCAATCAACTTCTATCCAAGGTTATTTTTTCAACAATAATTAATAATG
>JANZLH020000362.1:329415-339583 GCA_026770325.2 Erythroxylum fimbriatum
GAGAATTCGAAGTACCACGCTCAGGTATGAAGATATGTATAGTAAGAGGTTGGGTTCCGGTAACGGGATCCAACATTTATGCTGCAAATATCAAATGATTTAAATCATCCAGCAACAACGTCGACTACACTTCACCTTTTGATAGCTTGCTGGAAAAATAAGACTAATGGAGATATATTGTTGCGATAAAAGCACTTGACCAAAGACTGCTCAATTTCAAGATTAAATCACCAACAACGATGCAGCAGCCCCCTTCCAAAAGCACACATGATTTCTCACCAAAAAGCAACAGGAATTGTGCAGCCACAACGCCCAATATAACCACACCGTTTTTCACACTGGAAACTTATCAAAAGCCTGCGCAAAAATCAAGGAGTTGTAAACCTATTACACACACATCAACATGAGCCATGGAAGAAATCTTTTAAAAGTCCACATAATATTCACGCAATCTGTCAATTTCCTTTAGAATAGACCTATTTCAAATAAGGATAATAACAACATCCGAAAATTAAGCCAATTGAGAATTTTCTTCCAAATCTAATCCAATTTCCAATTTAAGCACATCAACAAACGTTATTAGGAAAATTCTCATGTCCAATTAAAATGCCAAAAATTAAAAATAAAAACTAGGATATATTCAAAAATAAATCCTAACATTGTTTAATTAAGTTGCAAGAATAGGTTTAGAGTTAATCAAAGAAGATATGGACAGATGCTATGTGGACAGATCATTATGCAACACTTTCTCATGTTTGCTTTTTCAGAAAATGTTCCTACTGTTGAAGTTTCAGCTTTTTCCAATGTTAGTTTAGTTAGGATAAAGACAAAAATTGTTTACTTTTGTGTTTTGCCAAATATAGAAAAGTCAGTATCAGCTAGTTATTACTCATCAGGTTATGCTTTTGTTCTCTAGTTAATTTCCAAGTTGTAGCAGAAAGTTGTAGAGCTGATAAAAGCTCATCTTCTTCTTCATTTTTCGGTAGAGTGAAGGTAAGAAAAACCAGAAAACTCTCATCTTCTTCATTTTCGTATGTATGGAAAAATCAGAAATCCATTAATACAAAAATTCCAGTTGAAGTTCCATTTCTTTTGTTATGTTTTCTTATTTCCAGTAGCAAGTTTTCAGAAGTTGAGTTGTAGTAGTAGTGATTGAAAATTCTGTTTTGTTGTAGAAAAATCTGAAGCAAGTTGACTGTTGAACTTGAGTACGAAAATTTCCAGCAAAACACAAGTTTTCAGCTTTCCAATATCAGTCTTCATTTCATCCCTTTTGTTCTGTCCATTTTCATATTTTATCCGAGTAGTAGTTGGCTTTACAGAAGTTGAGTGACAAAAGTAGAGAAGAGCTGAAGTAGTTTTACACTTTCAGAGTTTGCAAATCTGAAATTCTTGTTTCATTCGTATACAATAGGAGAGCTGATTTCTTTACAAATACACACAAAACATCTGTCATACATTCATTTGTGAGGAAGTGAGCTGTGTAATCTTGGAGATAGATCATAAATCGAGGAGACAGAAGTTGCTGTTTTGTATTGGAGCAGAGCTTAACAGAGCACACCAAGTGCTTGACGTTTTGCACCAGCTGATTTGTTCCTCGACAGGGCAGCAGCTGAAGCTTCCATTTTCAACCCTCAAGGGAGCACCTTCCAAGATACCTGACAGAGCTGCTGCAGGTGCCAGGTGCGTATCTGTAAGTTTCAACCTGGAATTGTTGCAAGTGCACCTATTCATCAGTATCTTACTTGGAAGCAATGTGGATAATGGTGAAATTGCTCTATGATTACGAGAAAAGGAGAATCGAAGAAGAATTTGAATACCTTAATTAAACTTACTCAAGACGGGCCAAGCTGACAATGTGATAGTGCTCGGCGCACTTTTTGGTGGAAAGTATGAACTACGGCCCCTTTACCATTTAGCCCGTGGTAAAAGGGTACGCTGTAGTTTCTTGCTAATCATCTTGGTAGTACTCCATTTTGATATGAAAATTCACTCAAATGTTCAGGACTGCAAACAGTGAAAGTACTTAACGCAGACCATGTTCCAGTTTGATCCTACTCTATGAGTTCTTATGGATAATCCCGATAGCTAAAATTGTTTAGGACTGCTTACTGATCTTAGCCAGATAATAACCATTCCACATTGTGTTTGACAACAATAGGTTAACCTGATGTCCTGAGAGGAAAATATGTCATGTTGTTTGTGACGGACCTCGACATACCGGAAGAAGAGCTTGCCAAACAAGCTCAATGGTTTCAGTGACATTTTTACTAAATTGTTATTGTTGTTATTTTTTGGAACATAACAAAAAATATTATAATGTTATTGAAGAGTGAAGACTATGTATTTGTTTATGTAAGAATCATATTTATATATAATTAATACATTAATAAATTACTATAATTGACAAATAATTTACCTTTTGTCAATATTTGATGTGTACTATTTATTTGATTAAATTCATATTTAATTAGTAAATTTGGTAAATACAACAAATTCGTAGTATATTATCGATCGAGCCTGTCGTGCAGGACTTACCTAGTACGAAATACCTGGTTGACGTAATTTGCAGACTATTGCGTTAATCCGGAGGTTTATCTAGTGTGCATCTAAAAGATTGCGGCTGCGAGTTCCTCCGTAAAAAAAAAATTAATTAAATTGTAAATACAGTCTAAAAATTAGCTAATTGTTAATAGATTAAAACCTTTTTTTAACAATATGTTATTATAAATTTCCATTTTTTAATTTATTGATATTTATTATATAATAAAAATAGACTAGTTTTCACTCCCCTTGTAACTTTGTACTAAATGCTATTTGGTCTATTATACATGATTTTCTTCTTCTGTTATAATAGAAAAATAGACTGTTTCTAGATGTGACATTTGAGGCCCGGCCTGACCTAATGCCCGACACTATTAACAAAATGACTTCGTTTTATAAAAAAAAAAGATGTCATTTTTTATTTTTAAATTAAAAATAAAAAAGGGTCAGATGGTGAACCTATTATCATCCTTTACTATTTATGCTCCACGAAACTAGAGTATTAATTTTTTTTTTTTTTTTACTGACACACTTTGAACACAGGATTTCGCAGATGGCATCTTTCCTGCTTCAGGCAAATCTGACATTGAAGGCATCTTCCCTCCACCATACTTTGAGTGGTTCCAGTTCAACAAGGTACACTTGCTCGTAAGGTTCCTGTGTAATCATTGTAATTAGGACTAATAACAGGACAGGTCGGATTTTCCAAATTTGATCTCTAATAACCCAAGTAAGAGTTTGAGGCATGTCAAGTTCAAACCGGAGACCGAACTTGATTGAATATGTATACTCAGATTTGAATCCAGGTCGAATCCGAACTAATTTGACATCTCTAACTATACTACATACAACTCTTTGGTCTCGTACTGATAAAAAGAAGTAACATTTTTCTAGAGATGAAAGTAAAACACAGCTGCAAACTGTTCTGTGAATAACCTTGAAATGTTTAATCAGGAGTTCACAGAGTACACAAACCTGGAAGAATGTATCTCTCACCTTTGTGAATACATCACCAGTAAAGGCCCTTTTGATGGTTTGCTTGGCTTCTCTCAGGTATGTATCAGAAACTTTGTTCAAACTCTTTGAACCAGTTATGTTCTGCCTGAAATTTCTGTTCAAACATAGTAAGTTTGACAAAATCCTCTTTATTTTTGTTCAGGGTGCAACACTCTCAGCTCTTTTGCTTGGGTACCAATCTCAGGTTCAGCTTCCATGTTACTACTGTGCATTCCCTGACAACAAAATCAGGATCTTTCCTTTTTATTTTACCTGTTTTTTTGTATCAATCTGGTGGAACAGGGGAAAGTGTTGAAGGAACACCCACCCATCAAGTTTTTTATATCAGTATCCGGTTCAAAGTTCAGAGATCCAAGCATATGTGACATTGCATACAAAGACACCATTAAAGCTAAGTCAGTTCACTTCATAGGTGAAAAGGATTGGCTGAAATTGCCATCAGAGGATCTTGCAACTGCATTTGACAGGCCTCTCATTATCAGACACCCTCAAGGCCACACTGTCCCAAGACTTGGTAAGTTCTTCAGGTTTTATATTCTCCTGACATGAATGAACACTAGACATGGAACTGAGGGACTGAATTACTGATGTGTGTGAGCAGATGAGACAGCCACCAAGCAGCTACTTTCTTGGGTTTCAGATATCCTGTCTGGTGATGAAAATGGAGTTTCAGAAGGAGTCCAAGTGGAAGAGGAGAAAGTACCAGGAGTGGCCGCCTGTCAAGTGAAGAAGAATGCATTGGAGTCAGAAGTAAAGATAACAACTGAGGCTGTTGAAGCCTGAAGATTATCTAAAGATGAGATGAGAAAAACCAAAATTAGCCTACTCTTATGTTGATTTATTTTAGAAAACAAAAAAGCTCTTTATTATGTGATATAAGAATATTTAAATGACTTTGTTTTTATTAATTTAATAATATATATATATATTATTTTTATTAATTGAATCAGGTTAATTTATGAAACTTGAGCTTAGACCTAATTGTAAGTTCGAAAAAATAAATTTTTTAATTATAAATTCATTCAAATTAAATTTTATTTATTAAATTTAAATAAAGTAGGACTCCAAATGTCTTTACACCATAATCAAGTTATGGACATAATGATAGTATCAAATTATAAATCTTATAGGAAAGTAACGAAACAAACTCAACTGATTCGACCAATTAAATCGTAAAAATCTTGAATTAGTTGATTTTTAATTTTTTTAATTTAATTCAATTTTTGTAAATTAATAAGTTCTTATAAACTAAAATTAATTAATTAATTTTTAATTAACAATATATTTTTTAATTAAACTTTAAATTCTTCGATAAGTAAAGACAATCTCTTTCAATTATATTTTAAATTCTTTATTTTTTTAATATTTAGCTAGTTTTATGATAGTTTAATATTGATTGAACTTTTTAAACTTTAAACATCTTGTTTTATTGGTTTAACTTTCGATTCGGTTTTTAAAAAATGGTTAGGATCACTAAGAACTCGATTGACTATTCCGAATCGTCTTGAATTCGACGTTTCATCACTTTTCTGACGTGGGTTTTCTTTGTTTGTCACTTTACTAAGCATGACAATGAGTTAGGTCGAGCTATGTCTGTTCAGGCCTGAGCTCAACCTAAAATTTTAGTTTCGAGCCTAAGCTAAAGCTTGACTTGAAGTCTGATCGAGTCTAAACCTTCAAGCTCGAGTTCGTGCTCAATTAATTTTTTTTACTTTTAAAATTCAAAACAATGTCATTTTTTGTGAAATTTTTTGATTTCATGTCCAGCCGGATCAGTTAGTTTGAGTTTTAATTCCAAGATTAAAAAGCTCAAGACCGACTCATAGGCTTGTTTTGATTGACCCTCTCATGGCCCATAGGGCCACGGGTCACCTAATCCGTGGTAGGGTCGAGTCGGGCTAGGAGCAGCCTGGTGTCGACCCAGCCCATTAATATTCCTAAAAACAGTGGAAGTTTTCTCACAAAGCAAATCAGCAAGTGGGATCCTGCTATTTTGCTCATTTTGACATGGTAAGATAACACACTTTCATTTGTTTTTAGTGTATAGAAATTAAGAATGACAAAACTTATCCGCCCTCAGCTCTAAATCTATATGTCTAGCCTAAGTTACCTGGGCTTCAGGTTAGGTTTGACTTTTTTATTTTCAAATTTTCAGATACAAGCTTGAGCTCTTAAAGTTTCCTAATTTGACTCGAACTAGAATTTGAATTTTTAAGTAAAACGAAGACATTTTTAGTTTTTAAAATTTTAAAAATATATATATTTAGCCTATCCAAATAAACTTTGGGTTGTCTGAGCTCTATCCAACTCAGGCTCAGGCCTAAATTTCATAACCGATCAAGTTTTGGGTTTAGCAAACCCGAAGACAAATTTTCGAGTTATGTTATATTTATTGCCAAGCTTAATGGAAACTGAATATTCAATCTTATAATTACAATGTAATTAAGAAGTAAAATATTCGTAAGTAATTTTATTCATATCGGTATAGTAAAATAAAAACAACAATTCAACAAAAATATCGTTGGTACGTAAAGCCTAGAAAGATTCAATAATACGCAATTTTATCCTTAACTAGTAGAAAAGTTGTTTTTCATATCAATATAATAATCTTGTGATTAAGTAATGGAAATCTCTCAAAATGTAAAATTTTATCCGCAAATACTAATGTCCTTTCACTTAATATTTGATTTGACTCTTGCTAATATGTGTATATGTGGAATATTGTAAGGAAGAAATCTTTATAAATTAATAATTTGTATTATATATTTTTATTTGAATTAAAATACAAAATCTCCATAAAGAATTAAAATCACTTTTTCATAATTTTTATGTAAGTGTATGATCCCATTTATAACACAAATTTATATTTTACTAAAATTACAATATGTAGATAATACATCAATAGATTACTATAATTGACAGATAATTTACTTTTCGTCAATATTTGATGTATTCTATTTATTATAGATGACAAATGTGGGCCGCCCCGACCCAACGAGAAGGTACAAAATGACGTCGGTTTTTATTTTTTAAAAAATATTAAAGTTATGCAGGGCTGACTTGCCCCGTCCGTGGTCTGTTGGCTGGGGGCAGGCCACGGACCTGTCAACCCGTGGGTCGGGCCGTCGGTCCATTGCCATCTCTACTATTTATTTGATTAAATTCATTTCTAATTAATAACATTGGTAATATACAACAAACTTGTAATATTTGTTAATTAAATTGTAAATACAGTATTAAAATTAGCTAATTAATTTGTTATTATAAATTTCCAATTTTTTAATTTATAGAGATTTATTATATAATAAAATAGACTATTTATGCTCCATGAAACTAGAGTATGAATTTATTTATTTTTTGTACTTACACACTTTGAACACATGATTTCCCAGATGGGGACTTACCTGCTTCAGGAAAATGTGATCTTGAAGGCTTCTTCCCTCCACCATACTTTGAGTGGTTCTAGTATAACAAGGTACATTTGCTCATAAGATTCTTATGTAATCATTGTAATTAGGATTAATAATAAGTCAGGTCAGGTTACGTCTTAAAATTATCCAAATTTGATCTTAGATAACCTAAGTATCTGCGAATTTGAGTCATGTCAAGTTTAAACCGGAGACCAGACTTGATTGCGGGTCGAATCCGAACTAATTTGTCATCTCTAACTATACATCTTTTTGGTCTCATATTGATAAACAGAGTAACATTTTTCTAGAGATGAAAGTAAAAAACAGAGTCCTGCAAACTGTTTTAGTAATAACCTTGAAATGTTTAATCAGGAGTTCACAGCGCACACAAACCTGGAAGAATGCGTCTCTCACCTTTGTGAATACATCACCAGTAAAGGCCCTTTTGATGGTTTGCTTGGCTTCTCTCAGGTATGTATCAGAAACTTTGTTCAAACTCTTTGAACCAGTTATGTTCTGCCTGAAATTTCTGTTCAAACATAGTAAGTTTGACAAAATCCTCTTTATTTTTGTTCAGGGTGCAACACTCTCAGCTCTTTTGCTTGGGTACCAATCTCAGGTTCAGCTTCCATGTTACTACTGTGCATTCCCTGACAACAAAATCAGGATCTTTCCTTTTTATTTTACCTGTTTTTTTGTATCAATCTGGTGGAACAGGGGAAAGTGTTGAAGGAACACCCACCCATCAAGTTTTTTATATCAGTATCCGGTTCAAAGTTCAGAGATCCAAGCATATGTGACATTGCATACAAAGACACCATTAAAGCTAAGTCAGTTCACTTCATAGGTGAAAAGGATTGGCTGAAATTGCCATCAGAGGATCTTGCAACTGCATTTGACAGGCCTCTCATTATCAGACACCCTCAAGGCCACACTGTCCCAAGACTTGGTAAGTTCTTCAGGTTTTATATTCTCCTGACATGAATGAACACTAGACATGGAACTGAGGGACTGAATTACAAATGTGTATGAGCTGATGAAACAGCCACCAAGCAGCTACTTTCTTGGTTTCAGAGATCCTGTCTGGTGATGAAAATGGAGTTTCAGAAGGAGTTCAAGTGGAAGAGGAGAAAGTATCAGCAGTGGCCTGCAAAATGAAGAACAATGCATTGCAGTCAGAGGTAAAGATAACAACTGAGGTTGTTCAAGCCTAAAGATTATCCATAGTTGGACATGAGAAAACCAAAATTAGCCCACTCTGTGTTTGTGGGGATTGATCTATTTTAGGAAGAAAAATTGAAAACAACCTCTTTATTAGATACGGGTAAGGCTCCATATTATAAATCTCACCAGACTCTGCGTTTCAACTATAGATAGGTTGTTTGGGAGGATTTAGTAATACGCAACCTTATCTTTATTAGATAGAAAGGTTGTTTCCAATAGATCCATATATAATACAAAATAATGATAGTACAAAATATAAATAAATAAGTATAAATAAAATATAAAAATATGTAATGTAGTACATAACACAGAACATACAGAACATGGTAACGATTAACCATAAAAGATAAAATAAATAAATAAATATGCCAACTAAAGAAAAGACAAGTATAAGAATAAATCAAACCAGCCAATACAAGAAAGTAATTAAACTAAGTAAAAAATTGCTTATGCTAAAAAAACAAGGAAGTACTATGTAAGCCAAAAAATAAAGCTAACTATAAAATGAAAGACTCGAAAGAAAAAATTTAAAATATTTAAGAAAATGAGAAAGACCTATCTAAGTGAGATCCTTTATCAGTATCCTATTGCGTTAAATTTTTCTATTGCGCCATGTCTTTGGTAAGTTCTAGTAAAACCATATCATTTTGGATTACTTTCTCTGATTTTTCTTAAGCTTTTTTTTATATAGTCTCTAAGTACTATTTTCTCGTATATTCTTACTAGAGTATCAGGGTGTTTTCTTTTAATACGTTTGAATCACGTAAATCTTGTTTATCTTAATTTATCATTATTACTTACCACCTTTACTCTAAATGTCTTTAAACCATAATCAAATTATGTACATAATGATATATCAAATTATAAATCATAATAGGAAAAGTAAAATCTCCTTCGTTGTCTGATGCCTTGGAAATTGGAAATGACAGTTGTGTGGGACCCTGATTCTTGATCTTAAAAGGTGGAATCGCCTACCCTAGTCGCCCCCACACCCCGACCCGATAGAGTAGAGAGGGGGGGTAAATCATGGTCTGATCTCAGCCAGCTTCTCAGAAGGGTGGCCCAACGCCGGTGCGCACAAGGAGTCACCACATTGGATGAACTTCCACACTGCCGCTTCCGGGACTCGAACCTGAGGCCTTGATCTCAACTTCCCTTCCAATGACCAACTGAGCTACCATTGCGGGCAAGTGTGGGACCCTGATTCTAGTGACAAGGGAAGTTGGTGAAACATTTTCTGATGTGGTAAATTCAGGCAGATTAGGTGTGGACGAGGCTATTAGGTGTTGCCATGATTGCTTGTCTGCATTCTCTATTGCCTCTTCTGCTGGCCTTCGGCATGGAGATATCAGACCAGAAAATGTCATTTGTGTGACATCTAACGTAAGGCATCCCTGTTTTGTGCTCATTGGTTGGGTTCATGCTATTTATGAAGATAAGGATTGCCCTGAAATGAATCTTCATTTTCAATCGACATATGCATTGCAGAAGGGGAAGTTGTGCTTGGCTTCGGATGCAGAGAGCTTAGTTTATATGCTTTATTTTTCATGTGGGGGGTCTTTGCCTGACTTAGCTTCAGTCTAGGGGGTACTTCATTGGAGAGAGGTCTCCTGGTCTATGAGGTTGAATCAGCAGAAACTTGGTGATGTATCAATTGTATTAAAAGCATTTGCAGACTATGTGGATAGCCTATGTGGTACTCCATATCCTATTGATTACGATATATGGTTAAAAGGTTAAGGAGAAACTTCAAGAGGATAACCATTGCAAGGTGTTGACAGCCTTGCGTGCAGGTGTGCCGGTGGCTTTGACATGCAATAACTGTAGAAGAAGTAGAACAACAAAACCTGGCTAGCTACTACCACCAACATGACTGGAGCTCTCCAGTTCTTGGTTGAACAGGCTCCTACTGGGTAATGTTAAGTTTTTTGGCTCCTTTGTTGTCCCATATTGGTTGGGGACAACAAATGGGT
>JANZLH020000362.1:342039-353996 GCA_026770325.2 Erythroxylum fimbriatum
AATTTTAATTAGAAGATATTTGATTGTTTTTTATTTTTAAAATAATTTTAATTGTACTTTAACTATTAAAATACTTTCCAATTAAAATAAAATATAAAATTATTTTATTTATTTATAAGTTTACGATAAAATTTAAATAATTCTACGAATTTATTTAAAAATTTATGAGAAAAATAGAAAACACTAAAATTGAATTAAAAAAGAGTTTTCTTTTCAAGTCTGGAACTCTTTTACTAGTCTTCACCATCTCCACTTTACAGATCTAAACATCAGAAATCAGACAGAGATTGAACCAATCCGCAAACCCTCCCTTGGAAGTGAAAGGGAGGTGAAACCCATGGCAATGGTTGAGGTCTGCATGTTTCCTATTTCTTCTTTTCTTGAATTTGATCTCCAGAAATCGAAAAGTTACGTTCTTTACGCTATTTCCTGTTGTTATCCGCTTTCGTCTTAGTTCTATTGAGTCTCAATTGTTGCAGGCCCGATCTCTCGGCGATGAGGCGAGTGATTCGAGAAATGCGTTTGATTTGGGGACATTTGTTGGGGACTTGTCTGTTGAAGACGATGCAGACAGGTAAAGCGCAACATTCCCACAGTATGATTTTGTCAAATTTTTTATTTCTTTGATCTGAATTTGATTGATTTCGAAGTTCCCTATCTATATATTCTTTGAATTGTTGGTGATGTGATGAGTTTTTTTGGTTGCTTTTGTTTTTAGTGATGATATATCATTGGAAGGGCTTGAGAGAGAATTGGAAGAATGCAAGAGTGATGATGTAAGAACCTCTTAAGTGTTATTTCATTATTGTTATTTAAGAAATGATTTAGGAAAATTTTGATTTTTGTTCTATCAGCTTGATAGATGGAATT
Source organism: Erythroxylum fimbriatum (assembly GCA_026770325.2). Taxonomy (NCBI): domain Eukaryota; kingdom Viridiplantae; phylum Streptophyta; class Magnoliopsida; order Malpighiales; family Erythroxylaceae; genus Erythroxylum; species Erythroxylum fimbriatum. The sequence goes on from JANZLH020000362.1 coordinate 342,910, forward strand.
GAACTGACTATAGTCTTTTTGAGCTTTTGATGTGTTAGGTTTAGTGTATATAATGGTCTGGTGTATTTGCTTTGAGGAGTTCTTTACTAGAACTCTTGGCAATGTTCCCTAAAGTTGTAATATGTGATTAAGTTGTAGGTTTACGATTTAAATTGCTTGATGTTGGCAACTGCAAACTAGTTTCTTGTATAAAAATTTGAATTAGGCTATTGTAATACAAAATACAACTCTTACTTGATCATTGGATGGTCATTTAATTTATATGGTTTTCCATGTTTTAGGTGGTGGTCAACATACTGTCTAAAGGCACTAAACTAAGGGATTATGCAAAAGGGGTTGAGAACAATTTGCGGCAAGTAGAATTAGATTCAATTCAGGTTTGTTGTTTATTTTGAGGATCAATTTTCAATAATCCATAGATTTATGCATGGTTTCTAATTGGTTAATTATATCATGGCATTTGTGCTAATATATATTTTTATTAATTTATTGGGAATTGGATTTTTTGAGTTTCATTTAGCTTGGGGAACATGGATAAACTTTATTATAGGAACTTGTTAGATGGTGCTTTACGGGTTCATGCTCTATTGCCACTCAAAAGCTAAGGGTAGAAGTTCAGATATTAAGTAGTACCTGAGTATATATGATGAACTCATTTTTAAATTACAGTGGGACAGATTGATGTAATCTGTTAGAAGAAAATATGATTTATAGATTTTTTTTTTCGAAGAAAGTATGATTTATAGAAATCTTACATGTTTTTCAGCAAAATGGTTTGTGCATGCTAGACATTTTATCATGAAGCCTTTTCTAGTTTCTTCTAGTTATTGTACTTCTTTATGCTTTTTAAATACTATTACTGATATGTATACTAGATTTATTACCATTCCAACCATGCAGGATTATATAAAAGAAAGCGACAATCTTGTGTCTCTGCATGATCAAATTCGTGACTGTGACATCATCTTGTCACAGATGGAAAATCTTCTTAGTGGATTTCAGGTATGATTTTTCCTGAGCACTCAACTTTGCTGTACAATTAATAGTGATGGAACTTTGTGAAAAGTTCTATTTGTATTGCATATACTGAGATGTTTGCATCATTGTCTTGAGGACATTTAGTGTTATGTTGGTTAACTTTTCTGGTTTTTCCATTTAATTGACATACATGTATCCAATCCATTCGTGACCAACTCACTCACAGACACATGCACACAAGCACCCTCTTGTATGTTATGGGAATTGGAGGATCTACCACAATGCAATTTCCTTTATATGATTTTTTTTCTTTTCTAGATTTTGCTTATTGAAATTTCTGACCATGTTTCTAGGTTGAAATTGGTTCTATTAGTTCAGACATCAAAATTCTCCAAGAGAAGTCAATGGACATGAGTCTGAAGCTGAAGAATCGTAAGGTAGGTTTTGATTCATCATTTTATGGTAGCGGAAATTTCTGACTGTGAATTCATCATCATATTGCTTCTATCCCATGACTTAGTATTCTTCAGAGGTATTCTTCATACTGTCTTCCATCTCCCCCGATGAGCCATCTTAGTCACTGAATACTGATGTTATGGTTGATTCGGTTCTTTAAGTACTTGAAGCAATTTCCATACATCTTACCTCTGTATCTCATTCCCTATTTCTTATGTGAGGAAAAAGAACATATAAGCTGCTTATGTATGCTTGGTTTCTAGTTTTCCTTTTGAAGTGGGTGACTAGCATTCTTGTGATCACTTTAATGATATCTTTACCATCCTTATTGCTATGAGTAGGACCAATTTCACTGCTGTTGGAGTTTTTTGTTAATAACGATAACCTCAAGCTGTTGATGTCTTTGTTATTGGCACCAGTTTCTGTACTGTTGACATGAACTTTACTTTTCAAGTTGAATATAGATGATGCTGTGATATTTATATCTAAGAATAAAATGTGGAGAAGTTTCTTCTAAATCATCTTGCTAGTCAATTGGGTTCAAGAGTTAATTTTGTCATGATTAAGATTTTTCTGAGTATATCACGTTTATATCTCCAACTTATATTCTATCATATATTGCTATTAATTTGTGTTTTCTCAAAAGGTTGCAGAATCAAAGCTGGCAAAATTTGTTGAAGACATTATAGTACCTCCAAGAATGGTTGACATTATTGTCGACGGCGAGGTGCACAGCTCTCATTGTTCTCTTGTGAAATATTCTTGGATATTGATGTGCTGTGATGCAAATTTTTGTGAAAAATATTTTGGTTTCAGTTGTAGCTTATTTAGCTTTTCTTGTTTCAGAATGACAGAACAGTTGTAATGGTCTTTTTCTTAATTTAGTTTGATACTTCATTCATGGGGTTTTATGAAGTCTTCTTATGGGGTTATTATAGTTAACTATGTTGTGTATTAAGTTTTGAGTTCACTTCATCTTTGTGCTTCTACATTTTCTACTTTCCACCTTACTGCTTCTTTAATAGAAATCTTCTTGTTCGTATAATCTTCTTTTTCCAAAGAAACTCCTAAATATCATGACCTCCTAATAATTCACAGCTAAGTAGCAGAAAACAATTGTTTTGTGTTTCTGATGCTTTAATGTAGTGTATCTTTATGTGTTGGTTCATTTAAGTGCTTGGATTCCAGCCATCACACAGTTCTCTTGTCTTTCTTTTTTTTCCTCCCCTTTTACTGCAATGTGAAAAAATTGCTCTATAGATCTGAATTGTTGTTCCTTGGCATTAGCATTATCTTACTCATATTGGTTTTTATTCAGGTCAATGATGAATATTTGCGGACTCTTGAAATTCTTAGTAAGAAGCTAAAGTTTGTGGAAGTGGATCCTTTGGTTAAAAGTTCTAAAGCGCTAAAAGATGTTCAGCCCGAGCTTGAAAAACTCAGACAGAAAGCAGTTTCCAAGGTCATATTCTGGAGTTATCAGATTCTTAATGTTGTTGATCGTCATTTGCACATGTTTGGCTTCTGTTTCAATTCAAGTTCACTCATTGTGTCCTCCATATTTGTATTTTCAATTTTCAAGAAGTGAACTTCCGTGCTTTATATTTATCATATCATACGCTGCTGTTAAATTACATCTATTCTTAATTTAAAATTTTATTTTGAAAGTTTTTCCTTCTTGATTAAAGAACAAGGCTCTAGAACTTCTATTCTGTGGATAAAATGGATTCATTAAGTGTCTAACAACTACCTAGTTTGGGCTTTTCCCCTATTTTTCTTCATTCCAGAAGATGTTCTTTTTCTTTCTGAAACTGCAGTTACACTCTTTCTGGCATCAATTTTCTTTATGCAGGTGTTTGATTTCATTGTTCAGAAACTCTATGCTTTGAGAAAGCCAAAAACAAACATTCAAATTCTTCAACAGAGTGTTCTCTTGAAATACAAGTGAGTTGCATGTACCATTCTAAAATATCGCACCTAAGATGGTTTGTTTTGATCCATCATTGATGTATCTTTAAGAGGTTGCTTTTTAAAATTTGTTGGCACATAAGAAAATTATGGTGGCCTGTGTTTTGTTATCTATGACAAGTTACTGAGCATTTTTTAGTTTTTCTTCTCATAAAATGATGAAATGGAGTTGCAACTCTGTACTGGATGATGAGAAATATAGATTAATCGCCGCATCACTCTTCTGATGAGTTGTAGAGTTCAAACTTCATGCTCTGGTTTTATCGAGGTGTGCAAAGTCCAAACCTAGAATTGCATGATGTGAAAATGCAACAATTGAAGTTGAACGAATACAGTTAACAGATCCAACCCCAGTTTGCTAGGTGTTTTATGTGATTCATTTCTGCACACTTTCGTAAATCTGTCGCATGCACAACAAGCTTATACATGATTTGAAAAAGTTAAGACTTGGTAACAACTGCTTTTATATTCACCTAGTGGAACACTATTGTTTTGCTTAGCGTACATTCTTATTGTAGTTGACTAGATGCTTATGTGGAATTGTAGGTATGTAATTACATTCCTCAAAGAGAATGGCAAGGAGGTGTACAATGAAGTTCGTGGAGCATACATTGACACCATGAATAAGGTGAATGCTTCAGAAATGGAAGATTTGCTTAGAAGAAAGATTGATGTGGCCAACAATTTTCTTCTACTTCATCCTATCTTTTTTCTTCTTCACAAAATGGACAACATTTGGAACAGGCTTGGAGAAGAAATGGATAACAATTAAATCACTAATGTAAATTATTCAATTAATCAGGATACTTGTATCGTATTGTGTGGAAATTATTCATAGCAATTTGAGAAGGGCAGCAAGCTGGTAGATGTTATGCTTATTTTACCTTCTTGCAGGTTCTAAGTGCACATTTTCGTGCTTATATTCAAGCATTGGAGAAGTTACAGTTAGATATAGCCACATCTAGCGATCTAATAGGAGTTGACACAAGAAGTACTAGTCTGTTTTCAAGATCAAGAGAAACGTTGAAGAACAGATCATCCATTTTTGCACTTGGGGAGAGGATTAACATTTTGAAGGTGGTATTCGAATTCTAGAAACATTTCGGAGGGGCAAGTCCAACTTCTTTTGCTATTTTTGACACTCCTTTAGTGTCAACTGGAATAATAATTTCTGTTTCGATTGTCTTTAGGAAATTGAACAACCAGCATTGATACCTCATATAGCTGAAGCCAACTCCCAAAAGTATCCTTATGAAGTTCTCTTCAGAAGCTTGCACAAGTTGCTGATGGATACTGCTACCTCTGAGTTGGCTAAAATTTCCCTTGTCCTTTTTTGCTTCTCAATATCAATGAACAGAATGTCCTAAGTTGCACGAATTGTGACACCTTTCACACTTGCAGGTATCTTTTCTGTGATGAATTTTTTGGGGAGGAATCAATATTTTACGAAATTTTTGCAGGTAATATTTTCTTTGCTAAACTGTTTAACATTGCCAACAAGAAATATGGAGATGTTGGGAAGTGATAGTGCTTACCAAATTTGCAATTTCTATGTGGACTTTAGGAGTGAGCACAAACCACCCACCCAACACATTTAATCCTAACCAAACCTTTAAAATAACCTTGAAACCAATGGCTTCTTCAAAATTAAACAAGAAAATTTGTTCAGTTCTTAAAATTAAAAGAATCTAATATTTGTTTTGGTTTTTGGTCTTAATCTAACCCAAACCAATATCATAAGTCCATATATTTTGACTCTTAGTGTTATTTATCACTATTCTTATTGTAATTTTTCATATAAGATACTTTTTGTTAAAAGAAATAATCCAAATTTTAAGGAAATTATCTTTTTCAGTTAATTCAATCAATTCTTCTTTTTTATTAATTCCTATTAAATTTTTTTCCTTTAATAAAAAAAGAGAAATTTATGTCTATGATTCTTCTTTTGAATTTGTTTGGTTTGGTTTAAAAATAGAGAACCATTATATAAGTTGGTTGGTTTATAATTTTGGCAGAAACCAAATTGAACCACCCTTTACTCATCCTTGAGGGATGTATGCAACATTATGAAGTTTCATTGCCTTTGATCAACCATTTCAAGCTTAAAAATGGGTATAGCAGAACTTTCTGATGTGCTATTACTGTAATATCTTCAGGTCCTTTTGCTGTTGTTGATGAACACTTCAATACAATACTTCCAAATTCTTATGATGCCATAGGTCTAATGCTTATGATTCGCATCATACATCAACATCAGGTGATATTCATTCCATAAACGGAGTGCTTCTTTTTCAACGCACTATTATACCATACTGGTTTGTGTGTTATCTTGATTTAAGTCCAGGAGCATTGCATCCATAGTGGCCTCTCTTGGCCTGCATCAGTCATTTCAGAATAAATTAAATCCTAGGTCAATTTGGCATCTCTCTCTCGAAAATTGTTCTTTTTAACTCTTCATTTTAGGTACATTTGTCCTGTGTCCTGGCATATATTATCTATTAAAAAAATAGTTGTTTCAGATCTTCTTGATAGACACAACTTAATCTTCTTTTTCCTCAAATTTAATCTGTAATGCAATTGCTCAATGGTTTTAGTGTAGTTAAGCTCTTTGGTTTTATTTGTTGATTGTTCATTCTAGTTTAACTGCTTAATATAACTGTAGAAAATGTTTACTTGCAGCACAAAAAGTGTTTGAATTTCTGCTTGTCATAAATATGAAAACTGTAAGATCTTTCCAACTACAGAATTTTAAAAGAATTTGCTTTTCAGCTTATTATGTCTCGGCGCCGGATTCCATGCTTGGACTCTTACTTGGACAAGGTATGTTATGATGCAGTTTTTTAGATCACTGACAACTGACATTTTGGTGAATTTCTTATCCATATCTTTACCTGTCTATCACTGAGCTTAGGATTTTTATGGGACTATTGGAAAAATATGATGTTCAAAATAGCTGCTTATGTTTCAATACCTTAAAAAGTGATAAACTGGAACACAAACACGGATATATGACACTGGCTTATTTTAATGCCGGGCTACAAGGTTTTGAAACCCGGACCGGACGTCGAACTGGAGGTCTTATTGGTCACCAGTTCGACCACCGGTCGAATCGGTGTGACGTCATAATTACGCAATAATTATATTTAATTATATAAAATATTAGTAATATTAAACCAAATAATATAAAAAATATTAAAAAAATAAAAAAATTTATTGAACCAGTGGTCGAACCGGTTCGACCAGCCAATTGACCGGTTCTCACCGGTTTCCACTGGTTCAATTGGGGACTGTTTTTTAGGGCTCACTCGGACCGGATAGCCGACCGGTCACCGGTCGAATTGGCCTGTCCGGTCCGGGTTTCAAAACCATGCTGGGCTATGTGTGATTTAGTAGAGATTGATGATTTTAATTAAGACCGATTGTACTACATCAAACAGGTCAATATTTCTTTGTGGCCTCGTTTTAAGATGGTTTTCGACTTGCACCTTAGCAGTCTGCGCAATGCCATTGTGAAGACTCTGTGGGAAGATGATGTGCATCCTCATTATGTCATGAGACGTTATGCTGAATTCACAGCTTCTCTCATTCACCTTAACTTTGAATTTGGAGATGGACAGGTTAGAGGCATTTGCATATCAACATTTGAGATGCATATTATCTCTTTATGTTGATATTTTTTATGTTGAATTGCTTATGTTTTCGTAAATTCTGTACAGCTTGAGTTGAATTTGGAGCGGCTGAGAATGGCTGTTGATGACTTACTTATCAAGCTTGCCAAGATGTTCCCAAAACCAAAACTGCAAATTGTTTTTCTTATAAACAACTATGATATGACAATTGCTGTACTTAAGGTACGGATCTGAGCTCATTTATCCATTTTGGATCAACTAAAATATTATGCTAAGCAACGCCACTTCTTAAGTTTCTAGGCAGAATCCTATTTTGCCTTTTAGATGGAGTTTGTCTCCTATGTAATGCAATATTCTTGTCATCTGGTCACCAGCAATTCAACTCTTTTTTTTTTCAGGAAGCAGGTCCAGAAGGTGGGAAAATTCAACTGCATTTTGAGGAATTACTTAGGAGCAACACAGGACTGTTTGTGGTAAGCAAATAAAGGAAGCTGTGTTGGTGGTTGAGTGAGGTTGATTACTTGGAGGGAAGGATGCTTATATACGTTTCATATTACCTACCCTTTGTTGGTGACCTATGACCAAGAATTACTTAACAATTGAAATTTCTTGTCGTTGGATTTATCCTACATGAAATGGGAGAAAGCAATCTTCTAAGATGGGCCACTGAAAATCAAAATGGTAGAAAATCTAATTAGTTTTGGAATGTAGATTATACCATGTTCTTGAGCAATCAAATACCTGATACAAATCCAAAATTTGACTAGTGAAAGGTAATTTAGATGTCTGTGTAGAGTCACTGGAGGCCTCGGGATAAGTCTGGAACACGTAGCTGTTTCAGAATATATGCTCTCTTACTGCATCATCATTCTTTTGTTTTTCATTTTTAATTTTTTATCATTCTCCCTGCAGGAAGAGCTGCTGTTAGAGCATTTTGGTGACCTTATCAAGTTTTTGAAGACTCGTGTCTGTGAGTGTTTACTCAGAATTTACTTGTGAAATATGTATATACAAGGACTTGCCCTTATATGAAAGATATTTGTCAGCGGAGGACTCAAATTCCAGCTCTGAGAAACCCATAACCGTAGCCGAAGTCGAACCAATTGTGAAAGATTTTGCGAGCAGATGGAGGGCTGCAATTGAGCTGATGAACAAAGATGTTTTTACTTGTTTCAGCAACTTCTTATGCGGCATGGAGATATTGAGGGCTGCATTAACTCAGCTCCTGCTTTACTATACCAGGCTTTCAGATAGCATAAAGAAGATTGACGAGGGATCGCAACTGAACAAAGATCTTGTATCTGTTTCTTCAATCATATACGAAATCAAGAAATATTCAAGGGCTTTCTAAATTATTGCCGAAATTGCAAGTAACATGCTGACAAGAACGTTTGCTGGAAAATCATATCCAGGTAAGGGTATCCAGCTTGGTCAGTTTTGAAGTGATGGACTCTAGTTCAAAGGAAAACATACAACAGCTTGAAAGGAAGAGGCAAATGTACACATTTGTGCAAAGTTCCCAACACTTGGGAGGTGTTCGGGCAGTTGTCTTCCCAATGCTCTTCCTGCAACGAACCTTGGTTTTCTCTTTGCATATGATCAGAAAGAATCACCAAATCAAACTAATGTTTCACTGAGGTTTTTACTTCAGTGTTGGGTTTAAGTTTGTACTTCTGCTTTTGTTTTTGGATAGAAGGTCATTCCATGTAAGTAGGCGCGCAATGTTCTGAACAGATGCTTTGGAATCTTGTACAATTGCTTGCTTTCTGTCTCAATCAATTGCAGATGAACTAATGCAAGACTACATCTTTTCTTTTCTCTGACAAAATTTCCTTTGCAAATGTAAGTTTATAGTGTATGAACATGAATAGGATGTGGAGATGCACAAATTGAAATAAATCGAATTGAATTAAGATCTTTTTTTTAGAAATTTTAATATTATAAAAATATTTTCAAAATTTTCAAAAAAATTTAAATGATTAAAATTATAAAAAAGAGTTCAGCTTTTATCTAAATAATATCTATCGAGTAAATAAAACTATATCATAATTTTTTAAATAATTGAATAGTTAATAACTAAAGATTCTCATTTTTGAAACATTTAGAAGAAAAAATAAAAAAACTAATATTAGAAAAAGACAAACTATTTGGTTAAATATGCTCATGTTCTGGTTGACTCGAAAAGTAACGGAAAACAGAAACCAGGAACCACAAAACAGAACACAAAGCAAGAACAAAGAATCTTTGTTCGAAGATGGGTGGTGGGGCGGGTTTGATCGTGTCGGATTTCATAATATCTTTCATGTGGGTATGGTCTGGTGTTCTGGTAAAGATATTTACATACGAGGTTTTGAGGATGGAACATGACTCCATGGGAGAGGCTGTGAGATGTGGTTTGTATATCATTAACATGTTCTTCTTTGCTTTCTTGGGCAAGGTCACCAATGGAGGGTCTTACAATCCTCTCACTGTTTTGTACCCTGCTATTTCTGGGGATTCCAGTCAATTTATTTTCACTGCTGGGGCTAGAATCCCTGCCCAGGTTAGCTTCTGCTTTGTACTCTCTTTTGGGATTAGTCAAACGTGAAGATTGTGAATTTGGATTTGTCTGATCATTTTGTGAATTGGGTTTTTCTCTCTTTTCTCGTTGCCTTATCAAGATTGCTTCTTTTTCAATGTCATTGTTAAGAGTTTTTCTCTATTTTCTCATTGCCTTACCAAGATTGCTTCTTTTTCAATGTCATTGTTAAGAGTTTTTCTCTATTTTATTTTCTCATTGCCTTATCAAGATTGCTTCTTTTTCAATGTCATTGTTAAGGATATAAGTGTCTGATTCTAACTGGGTTTCGATGAGTTTAAAAACTTTGTCTCTCTTTTTGGATGCTCAAGAAGCTGGAAATTTGTACTTTGGCTTTGTTTACTCATGGACATTCTATGCTTATAAGCAATGTTGGTTCCTTGATCTATTATCGATATACTTCTCAGTTGATATGTTTATATGAAATTCTAACATATATACATCGTGGGAATTCTGTACGATTGACATTATGTGTGTATGAAATTGTGTTCTTGATCATCGTGGATGGGGGGCTTCCATTTGAAACCTGAGGGCTGAACCAAATACTTCAATTTTTTTAAGTTTCAGAGCTTTCAAGCCAAATTCTTGCACACACGGAAAAGCTGTAAGTAAACAGAAATTGACGGTTTAACTCGATATCAGAAAAGTTTTCTGAGCTTACAGATAGATTTGATGTTCTTTCATTGAAAAACTGTTTTCTGTGCTTTGAAATAATGGAATGCAGAATCAATTAGAACTTCCAAACCTTCATTTGCTAGTTCTGAATGAACTGTTATATTTAATGCTTCTTTGTTATGATATTCTATTCTAATAATATATGACTTACTATGGAGGAAGACCTGGACATTTTATGGTTTTACTTATTATTGTTCCTGGTTTTAACCTCGATTTCTTGAAAAGACCTAGTGCAACCTTAGGAAGAACTTCTTGATAATTGAATTCATGTGAAAAGACTTATTCCCTATATGTGGATTAGTTGTATTGCCTCAGGAATTGGAAGGTGGTGTTTGCATGCCTCAGTGTAAGGATTTTGTAGACAATTCTGTACTTGTTTTGTCATTTCAATGCATAATGTTGAAGATGATAAATCTTCTAAGCCTTCATCTTTTTGGAGAAAACTTGGTCTTCTTGATAATAAGTTAGTCTTTTTTGGAGAAAATTTGGTCTTCTTAATAATAAGTTAAAGGGATAACAAATTTAAAAGTGTCTAATATTTTGAAAATTTTTCAATTTAGTGTTAAACTTTATAAAGCTTTCAATTTAGTGACAGACCTAAACTTGTATAAACAGGTCAAAAGGTTGTTTTTGCTAATGTAGCCAGTCCACTAAATGTTACATGAATATCCATCTATTAATCACATCAACAAAAACAACTTTTTGACATGATTTTGATAGGTTCCGGAAAACAGGTTAGGAAAATGTATATGTTGCTATTGATTTCTATAAAACGAATACAAGATAGTCTGGTTTCGAGGACC
>JANZLH020000362.1:356577-366945 GCA_026770325.2 Erythroxylum fimbriatum
CAAGTTTGAACATTGTTTAGACTTGGTAAATATCTTGCACATTTGAGTCAGCGTCTGACGACGTAAATTTGGAAGCACCGCAAAGACTTCTTTTATTATTTGTTTGATTGAGTATATTTATATTTAGTGGGATAAGAAATTGTGTCAAGGTGGAGATTTGTTACTATTTGACACCTTTTCAATCCCACATCGAAAATTTACGTATTTGGGGGGAAGGTTAGTAGTTATAAAAAGGAGTTCTCCCACATTGAAAGTTTATGTATTTGCGTGCGAGGTTGGTAGTTATAAAAAGGAGCTCTCCCTTCTATTGTAATCATCCCAAATTTGTATCTCTTCTCCTACATTAAATAAAAGCGGGTCATTTAAGTGGTGCTCCGGAGATGTAGGCATAATTGGTCGAACTCTATTATCAAATTTTCCAGGTGCTTTCTTTCCTTATTTTTTATTCCACATTTATTGTCTTGTTTCTTTTCAAGTTGTAGTATAGTATTTAATATTACAAAAATTACAAACAAATGAAGGACGAACCTTTAGCTCTAATACCACTTGTTGGAAAAATCGGGTAATTTTCACTCTAAGGTAAACAACTAGTGAAGTAAATCGATTCGGTAATATCCAAGAAAGACCGTCAAACGAATTCCTAAGATAGTATTGCTATTCCACGTAAAATTCCAGGAAAAGGCAGAGGGGTCACAAACGGTCCCACTTAAAACCTAGTTTCCTAGACAGAAATTACGTGCATGGTGTATTTATCACAACTTAACCCGTGTACACATACTAATAGTAAATACACCCAAATAAATTGAGCACAACACTACAAATATATCCGAAAAATAATATTGAATACTATACTACAACTTGAAAAGAAACAAGACAATAATTGCGGAATAAAATAAATAAGGAAAGAACGCACCCGAAAACTTTGATAACAGAGTTCGACCAATTGTACTTACGTCTCCAAAGCACCACTTAAATGGCCCGCTTTTATTTAATGTAGGAGAAGAAATACAAATTTGAGATGATTACAATAAAAGGGGAGAGCTCCTTTTTACAACTTTTGATGTGAGAGAACTCATTTTTTTTAACTACCAATCTGTCCCAAACACGTAAATTTTTGATGTGGGATTGAAAAAATACCAAATAGTAACAGCTGGACCTTGCTAGTTGTGATAAAGAATCAAATAGAATGCTTAATTCCAACATATAGTTGAAATCGAAATGGCTAAATATCAGTGGAAGAACACTGTTGACTGTAGAGGATAAAAGCTTGAGACTTAGATTTCATATTTAGATAAAGAAATGTCCTTTAACGAAGTAAATCTGAAACCGTAATATTATCTGGGTCTCGATCCTACTGCTGATACTTGCAATTGAAAAGTAATGCTTGCTACTTTTTGACAATTTGCCGAAGTTGGAAAAGATTCTAGCTAGTGGTCTTAAATGCAGTCGCGGTTATAGTTGCTGTACGGACCGTTCTCGCATTGGTGCCTGTATCATCGGTAACTACTACAATCACCTGCAACCATAATAAGTCTGTAATTACGCTATGACCTGCAACTGCAATGTAACTAGCAGTCTGCAATTTAAAACCTTGTTTCTAGGATATTTGAGTACACTAACTAAAACTTTAATTGATTAACAAAATTTCATGGATGTGCATATCCCAGCTCAGGATCTTTACTCTGAAGCATTTCCTCTCATTTCACTTCTGCTTTATCAACTTTTGATGAGGGTTTGAGTTTCAAAGTGAGTTTTTCCGTTATTGTAGTTAAGAATTCAGGTTGGTGCCCTCAGTAGCAACTTTTCCGCAAAAAGAAGCAAGAATGAAGAATATCTTTTATCAGAACTGTACTTAAATAAAGTTAATCTACATTTAAAGTGGGAATTTTCATCAAATGTTTCCTCAGTTTAGAACAGAAATTATCACAGTGACAACAACACTAAGACCTGATGGTGGATCAAACTCACAAAACTTTTCAGTAAACAACTTGTGGTTCAAACTCTGCAAGGTCAACAGATCCAGACTCAATAGGTGGCATCAAGTATGCAGCCAATATCTCAGAAACTAGGGCTGCAACTAGTGGAATCTTTCTCAAGTTCTTCACCAAGCCGAAGTCGTCGCTCTCTCCAACAGCAATAAGTTCCTGGTTGATCTCCACCATTCTGTCCAACTTCCTCTTAAACTCTGGGTTCTCAACATCTAGCACGGCAGGAAAGATTCTAGCCGTTGTGCGGTTCGTCTGCAAACAAAAATTCCCTCAATAAAAAGTTTAATATCCACCAAAAATTCAACATTCTAAGACATTGACTATCTTTCTCAACCTTGAGTAATATATAAGCCAAATTCAACGTGCTTTGCAGATCAGGCCAATGCATACCTTTATCCAGTTTAACATATACATGGCAACCATAAAGTTCCTTACTTGCATACTCTTGACTAGAAGTTTGAGTTGTTATAGCAAGTTAACCTGCATTTATTCTTCTTTATCCTTGTTTTCAGGTTTATATGCACCAAGAGAAGAAATAACTTATGATCACTTTGAAAGTGTGGTTCAACTTGGATCCTAGATGGTTAATTAGATTGCATTAATCTATTAGGCATCAAAGGACAGATACAGAACAAGAGCCTCACCTCAATAATGACATGCATGTCAAATTCTTTGGTATTCAAGCCAATGCCTTCATAGAAAGCTGTTCTCTGGCAATCATTTAGGTACATTGTCACATATACCTGCAAAAGAATGTATATATGCTCAAATCCATAACTTTGATGCAGTACACAGTAGATCAGGTAATGATTATCCAAAGACACGAAGAACAGGTTACCGATAGGCAGAAGAATCGTGACCACAACTTTGCTTTCCAGTCATTTAGGAACTGGGGTTGTGCCTTCATCAATGCAGAGAAGAAGTCACCATGCCTGTTCTCATCTTGGCACCAATTCTCAAAGAACTTGAAAATTGGATAGCACTGGTACTCAGGATTGGCCTTGAGATGTCTGTAGATTGTAATGTACCTCCAGTAGCCAATTTTCTCAGACAAATATGTGGCATAGAAGATGAACTTTGGCTTGAAGAATGTGTATTTCCTAGCCTTGGTTAGGAATCCCAAGTCCAATGCCAGATTGAAATCTGACAAACCTTTGTTCAAAAATCTGCACAAAGTATCAAGTTAGAACCATTCATGGATGTTGCTATTTGGAAAAAAGTTGACTAATCCCTTAAGATGAATATCCACACTTGGAAGAAAAAGATGGTTCACATACCCTGCATGCCTTGCTTCATCCCTGGACATGAGGGAAAAGATCTCTGCCACAACAGGGTTGGTTTTCTGCAACATTAGAACGTTAAAATAATTTATGTGATCATATTCACAAATAGCATAAGGACAAAGCTGAAACAGTAAAAAAACGGATATCAAAGTTTAGATGCAATATCCTGCATACATAATCAAGAACTACATGCAAATAATAGTTTACAGGAAATTAAAGTAAAAATAATCTAGAAGTAAACCATACCTTGAGCCTCCTTCCAAGCTCCTTGTAAAGAAGGAATCCAGAGAATTCAGCAGTGCATGACCTCTCCAGGAACTCCACAAAGATTTGCCTCAGGGCACCTTGCATTTTGTCAGCTGCTTCCTTGAATTCCTTGTTCCTAACAAAATGTGTCTGATTGTAGTCAGTCTTGAACTCTTGAAGCAGCGCCTCAAACTCAGTCTGGTCCAGATTCTTGTTGATTTCAGTGCTGAAAAGGGTCTCCATCTCATCAAAATCGGTGGTGTAGAACCTTGGGGTCAAAAGGGTCTCCTTAATAGCAGTTGTTTTAGGTTTCTTGCTTCGCTGTGGTGTGGTTGGTTGTGCAGTGGCTGACATTTTAATGGTGCTGAACTTGGAGTACGTAAACGTTCTTGGGTTTCCAAATTTTGGGTTGTTGTTGAATCTGGAGATGGGTTTTACAAGGGCCATCTCTGCAGCCATCTTTCTGAAGTAAAGACCTGAGCTTTGCTTGTGGTGGAAAAGAAAAAACTGAGCTTGGAAGGTAGGAGTCGGGGACTAAAAATGGAGTAGGATAGCGGGTGAGGTATATAATTGGTTGACAGGTGATTCAATCTCATCCAATGAAATCTAGAAGTCTAAATGGGCATTTGACACGTGGCGAACTGTATAGGCTTGTCCGGTGTTACGATAAAAGATGTGCCAAGTTGGATGATGGTTTGTGGTGTCAGTTTCCTTGCATCAGATTGAGAAACTCTGCAGATTTTATCTTACCAGCCCATTTTCTGGTTTGTAGAGTCCGGGGCTGATCCTCAGTCCAATAACTTAGTACCAACACTGTCCCATTACATCTTAACCTTCTATTCTCATTATATCTTAACCTTTTATTTACGTAAGAGGGTCTCACATAAATAGAAGGCTAAGATGTAATAAGACAGAGTTAGTACCAAGTTATTGGACAGAGAATCAGCCCACATAAATAAAAGGCTAAGATGTAATGAGAGAAAGTTGATACTGAATTATTAGGACAGAAGATCAGCCCACATAAATAAAAAGCTAAGATGCAATAGGACAAGATTGGTACGGGTTGTTGGGACAGAGAATTTGATGGGGTAGAGTCCACGTACTGAAAAGATTTACGGAAACCCCGCTTGAAGATACAAGTGATGACATTGAATTTATTGATTTTTTAAAAAATAAACTAAGTAATCAAAGACAGCATTCTGATTAGTCCCACAAGTCCTGAGGTGGGTCTTTCTCAAAGACTCAGTTCTGCTCGTGTTTAGACTCAGTTCCTCATTTTTGAGGAATATGTGTTAACGCTTCAGATAAATTAAGAGAAGGTATGTTGTTACTGATAAACCCCTGAATTTTTGTTAATTTTTTAACTATACCGACTAGAAAACGGAAAAAAGATCAGTATCAAGAACACCTTGCAGCTGAGAGATGATAATGGAAGAAATATTTGTGGCAGATCAGCCCCATTGCATTTGGTAAAAACAAGTCCAATCCAAATTGTGTCAAATGAAAAGTTAGTTCCAACTATCCACAATTATAACAAAACTAATAGAGAATCAGAAGATAAGAAGTACTGAAGAACATGATGAACCTATAAGAGCAGTCTGTCATTTGAAGCAGCTTCACTAGTGGTTTTCCTGAAAGATGACATTTACAAGTTCAAACAAACAAATCTAGCGAACAGACGAAATTTTCAATCAAACATCTCTCTTTTTCCGATAGAAACAAAAGTAGCTAGCTATAATTTAAACCCTTAAAACAAAACAAATTCCACTCCCTTTTGAAGCCATCAACTCAGGCATTAAGAAAATTTCCTTGGCATTAACTCAACATATGCAAGCTAAAAGAGTGATGTGCTGCAGCAAAACCTGTCATAAAAATTGTCAACATCAATGTTAAATCACTGTTCAGGCAAGATCACAAAAAGAGAGCAATGCAAAGAAAAGGAATGCCGAAACTTTGATATAACAGTCAACAATATGAATCCAATATGAATTTGCCGATGCTCATTGCTTAGAGAAGCATACAGATAAAAGAGTCCATATCTACAGTTTACTTGATAGAAACAAACGGTTCCATTCATATTATCCAAAGTTCATAAACTAATGCTTCAAACACGCTAGCAAGAGCAAGAGATTAGTCTTTTAAGTTCATTTTACTCGCATGTATATACATGTATATTAGTAGAGTGCAAAGTAAAAGATAGATGGAAACCTCTACAGTTGAAGAAATTATGCAGCTGTTCAAAATGAATTGTGATGATCATCAGTCCCATTCTTGTGTTCAGTCTGGTTTCGTAGAGCATCACTTATGGAATCTCTCAATCCATCTTCAGAGAAAGATCTACTTCTTAGTTCTCTTAGTCCCTCTTCAGCACTAAATCTCAGACTGAGTTCTCTTATCTCATCTCCAACAGCAGAACCTTCTGTCAGGACTCTTGAACTTCGTGCAGATTCTATCAGTTGATTCCCAGCATTTGATCTCCTCATAGATTCTCGTGATCTGTCTCCCACAGAGGAACTTTTCAAGGAATTGTTGACATCTTGCTCAAATGGAAAGAACGGGTCAAAAATAGGTGCTCCTTCCTCCTCCTTTGACTTTGAATTGTCATCTGAATCATCATTGTAATCTAAATTTCGGAGTATTTCAGGAAGTGAATTATGACTATCTTCTGCAAACTTAGCTCCCATTTCTAGATCAATAATTTCCTTTGAGCCAAGTACACCATCCCTGAGATTTGGTGTCACTGAATCTACCATCAAATGCTCCTCATAATCCACAAAGGTACGGAATTTGTTCATAGAAGGCGGAATCTTTGAAAAGAAGATCTCAAACAGATTTCTTGGCAGTCCCCTGTTATATGGATTTTCCTTCTTATCGTACCGATATCGGAAATTTTCATAGGTAGTCTGCATTAATGAAAAGACATGTTTTAATGGATTATGACTTTATAAAAAGTGAAAGGAAGCTTTCATCCATGCATCAACGGCTAAGAAAGAAGACAACAGTTGTACCATTACAGCAATCAAAGACTATTCGTAAGTATCACAGGCAAAGCTAAGATAGAGTAGTACATACAGATTCCAATTATAGGATTCAAGTATAAATAAATCTATATGCAAATAAGTGAATGGAAATAATAAAGAAGCAGAGCATCTATTATTTAAACTTTGAGAACATTTTCATCTTATCTTTGGTGAAAAGATCAATCCTCCGGATCAACACCACATTGAATCTAAAGGCTAGGGTGCAATCATGGGACACTAATTTCTGCAGTTACTTGATAATTCCAAGTAGCTTACTTTCTATACAAATCACAATCTTAGAAGGCATTTCAGGAGTACTTTGTGAAAAACTAAATTAGTTAGATTTGTGACGATTGAATGCACCCCCACGTCCCCATATTTATTAATTCCTAAAGAGTTTCTTCCGTATTGGGGATCGTCAAAATAAGCAAACATACTATTTCTACGGAAAAAACCTATATTTATGGTGAGAATCTAGCGAACCTATCAATAGAAAAGAGGGTAGAATACTGAAAATAAGAACTTGATAGAGTACAAATTAAAATTCTAATTTATAGACCCTTCTGTCCAATGAAAATTGGCATCTCCACTGATTGAAAACATAAGAATACATCAGCCTTTTGGAACAAATGCTGTTTATAGGTTGCAAATTTAACTTCATTTATCTCACAGCACCTTGAATTCTAGTAATGATGCTAAACACTTGTAAAGATACTCGAAACATATTTTGAAGTATAATGATAGTTTGATTTTCTGGAGTCATCTTATAACCAAAATACGTGAGTCGCATTGGTTGAAATACGTCTAAGAGGTTCAGGCAAATTTGGTAAATGTATTTACAGCTTGCGTTGAGAATTCCGTTTGATACACTAACTATAAGAAAAGAAGAAAAGGCCAAAGTTTAGAACAAGCTTTATATAGCTGTGTGATTGACAAGAAATGATTCAAATAAGCAAGTGGACTAGCTCTGCAGTTATTTATCACTTGCCACCAATCAAGCCTTGGTTCTAGAAAAGGAGTCTTGTAAACTCAAATAAGACCAAAGTTTGGAAAGAAAACTATAATTTGAATACGTCATAATACTGATGATAATAGAAATGTATTATGAAATTCTCATTTGCTAAAATGCTGCAAAAAGACATTCAAACAATAGGACTACAAGCTTTCAACTGTTTTCCCCAAGCCCACTTCTTACCTTTTCTTGGTGATACCAACTAATTGTCAATTATATGTAATTTTAATGAATTATATGAACTAGTGCATCTGAAGTAACATTCATCTCAGGGTATGAATTAGTGCATCAGAACTAGACCTTTGAATGATATTCTCTCATATAGTTTAACACTTCCAGCCTTACTCCTTCATGTATAGAAAAAGAGTACATGATAGACCACGGTGAAAAGAGCCCTAACCTAGTGTAGCACGTAAACTTGAGAAGTTAACAATCTACTAGGACACAATGGCACCTTACTAACTTTAAACATATAGATATATACTCAAAATGGTAACTGCAAATCAAACAAAATTTCTTGCATCACATGATTCTGTTAGTTTCTAAACTGCTAAGAACATCACCTGGTTTGTGCAAATGAGATAGGAGTGGAATATTGTCAAGCCACCAACGAACCAAACAGAAACGAAACAATAGATGATAAGAATATCTGAGAGGATATCATGTGATACAGCATTCCAGAACTGCTCCCTTTTATCAAGAATGATGACCCAAGAGAATGCAAAGACATACAAGCACAAGATGGTTGCAGTTGATATAAACATGAAGAAGAATCGATAATTCCGCTGCAAAACCAGATCAAGATGTCATCATTGCGTCAGCTTCTACATAAGGTTGCATAAAGTTAGCTATAATCTCTAATGTTGTAAAGAAGCTTAAATGTACACAACATTTGATGATTTAACATCCCATCCTTCTCCATAAATGAAAAAGTTCACAACACCAGGCAAACAAATAAAATTCAAGCCAGACGTGAATACATCCATATGTTTTCAATTCAAATTATTGTTAGGTCCAATGGAAGCTTCATTCTAGAGATGGAATTGTTGAATAGGGAATTAAAGTTTAGTGAAACATAAAGATGACAAATACCATTCTTCCATCAATCCACCTTAAGTCAGCTTCATGACAAGATAATCAGAAACTTTAAAAAAAAAAGGAGTTTCACTTGTCAAGACATGTTCTTTTAAAACTAGATCTCACTAAAATTTTTAACTTCCAGACTTAAATGGTGCATGATCTGAACTTATCTTAGTAGGGAAAAAATAAAGGGTAAGAAGAGTAGCAACTTACTATTCCAACGCATTGACCAACCCATGGACAATGATGATCAAATCTTTGAACACAGTTATTGCAGATTGAACAATGAGAAGCACGGGGAGGACGATAAAGTAAACAAGTGTCACAATACTTGACTTTCACCGTGTGACCATTTACCATCACATCTTTTGTTCTGGGTAGTTTTAGATGAGGGGTTCTTCCATCAATCCATTCCATAGATGGGGCTATATCTAACGCTTCATCTGATTCTGGGGGCCTCGTATTTCTGCGTACTATTCCAGGATCTCTACTAGAGGTCAATAAGAGAAACATTAAATCCTACAATGCATCAACTACAGTGTCAAAATTCATCCTTCAAGCGCAAAAAAGTAAATAGAATGCAAGTGTATTCTAGTACATAGTAAATAAATATGTCTAATCATGATGGTCGCTACATAAAATCATTATGTTGGCAATATAAAAATAAAGAGTTCCCTTCATGTTATATGGTCTGTTCATTCTCTGGTTTCTTCAGAATGTTGCCTAAATATTGCCCACAATACTTACAGACAACGAAATATAAAATTTTAGTTCATGTTTTATCAAAATTGGATGTTAAAAATCTTTGACAGTTCACTTTGAAAGGAAGAATATACCACACAGATTGCTTCACTGAATAACTGAATGAAGCGTGCCATTTTATTATTGACTAGATGGAATTTTACTCACTAATATGACCGATCACTTGAAGCTAGATAGAGGAGAAATACTAACCAACACAGTAAGGATTAAACCAATGATCAGTACAGGATACCACCGATCAGGATGCTTTGTATCTTTATCTGAAATCTTGAGCGATATCTTTGTACAAAAGGCAATGGCAGGACAACCAATGAGAAAAGTGGAGAGAAACAACGATGCCACGTCAGGACCGAAAATTAATCTCCCACCACAGAAGAATCTCTGACAGTATAATAAACCTTGTTAGGGCAAAGATGAAATACCAGATTCGGATGTAAAAGAATGTCAAAGAAGAAACCTGTTCATGTGCTTGTATGTGCTGTGGCAGGATGATTACTTTAAAAATGAAACCTAAGTAAACATTCAAGGATTGAAAGTATACACAAGCAACAAACGTGCAATGCTCTCAGTCAGTGATCATAAAACTGAACCACATCCACCTACAATTTGAATATCTAAAATTCAATCACATTATCTAAAGAGAAATTATATCAAGCATTGTATAAAAGAATACATGCACATGAAGACCGAGAAATAGGTATTCAGTTATGAACGATTTACTAATACATATTACCTAGAATCAGTAAAAAGGGATAATAGTAGGATCAATAAAACAAAATAATGTTATCAGTATAATTGTGGCATCAACAATCAAACATCTACCGAGAATTTTACAAGATATGCATACACGAATGTTACTGATCAAAGGATAGGAAGAACAAAAGAAAAGCATGCTTATTTGTGTGATCAGTAGGGAAACATTTGAAGTTAACTCTTAACCAAAAGAGTAAAACTCTTTCTTATCAGTAAAAGTTATA
>JANZLH020000362.1:375234-394331 GCA_026770325.2 Erythroxylum fimbriatum
TCAGTACATCAAGAACCTTTCATTTGTTACCTTCTTGTCAACTGTAAATTAACATTCTAAGCCCATTGATCTGTTAACAGCCACAAATAGCATTCTTCTGCTGATTTGAACCTGACGAAAGACAGCAATTAGTCAGTTCCAGTGAGAAAAATGTCAATCAGAAGTCCAGATTAGAGAAACTATAGTTCATATGAAAGAATGATAATGTAGGCATTGTTGAACTTGAACTAATATGCCAAAATGATTAGAACAATAAGGGAAGTACCTTTATCTTTGATCGATTTGTAGGCAGACGAAAGCTACCGTGACCTTTGATCTGCAAGAGCAGCACCTTCAACAATGCTATTGTGCGATTTTCTTAGTTCCTGATCAGTGGAAAGGAAAAATGAATCAAGTGCAATATCCCCTCCTCCCTTTCTCTTCAGATTATCTTCAATACCATGGTAATCCAAATTCTGCAGGATACTTGGAAGTTTCATTCCACCATCCTTGTCAAGCTTACCACCCATTTCTATGTCAAATTTGTCCTTTGAGTTGATAAACTCTGTATCATTTTCTAGTTCTTCTTCTTCTTCTACCCAGTCTCGGAAATTGACTGCTGGAGGGATTCTTTTGAAAAAGACATCTGCAAAGTTTCTGAATAGACCTTTGTTGAAGGGGTTCTCCTTCTTATCATAGCGGTACCTGAAATTCTCATACGTGGTCTGCAAACAGAAGAACGTAAGATGGATGTGAAAATTGATTAAGTTGAGAAACTCAGGGACACTGATCTGAGCTGATGAATACCAAAGACTAAAAGAAGTTTCATAAATGCAATCTTTTGATCCCTGTGGAATGTCAGTCTGAATCATGTGACCAGTTCTTTATTTCTTAAACCTTTAACATGCCTTGTCAAACAAATGATTGCACAAATGCTACTTGGAACATCTTCATGTTAAGATTTTCTGTTCATATCTGTCAGTTTCTATGCAGATGCTTCAGCAATGGGTACTCAGAAAAATTTATGTTGTACTTGCATTGGAAAAAAGAAGAAAAGATCACCTGGTTGGTAGACATCAAGTAAAAATGGAAAACTGTAAGGCCACCAACAAACCATACAGATATGAAGCAGTATACGATAAGCGCAACGGAGAGAACATCCTGTGATAGCTTGCTCCAGAAACTTCCGTCTTGTCGAAGAACAATAACCACGGAAAAAGCAAACACATAAATGCACAGAAGGGTTGAAAATGATATAAAGCCTATAAAGGTCGGGTAGTTCCGCTGCAACCAGAACATTAGAAGGAGATGATCAGTTCCTTCCTCATATGGTACACCAAAACATTCAGAAAGTTCATGAAGCTAAGGAATGATGACAAGTAACTCACCAATCCAATGCATTGGCCGACCCATGGACAATGGTGATCAAACTTCTGCACACAGTTGTTGCAGATGGAGCAATGGGAAGCTCGTGGTGGACGATATAACAGACAAGTGTCGCAGAACTTCACTTTGACGGTGAGGCCATTCACTGTTACGTCCTTTATTCGTGGTAGTCTCACCTCACCAATTTTATTATTGACCCACTCCATAGATGGAGTATTCATGTCAACTGGTTCATCTGATTCTGGAGGTTGTGAATTCCTGCAGATTATACCGGGGTCTCTGCCTGATGTCAAAAACAAAAACGTGAAGTCCTGCATATATTTTTCAATCTATCAGATTCAAACTTCAAGAGCTTAAAATGACCTGCACTACCAATGAAAATCTTGCTAACCATGACAGTGAGGACTATTCCTGCAATCAGTATAGGGTTGTAGAAACTGTGACCATGTTTCCCAATTTTCATCAGCAAGTTTATCAAGAAGATGATTGCAGGTGCTCCAATTAGGAATGTAGTCAAGAATAGAGATGCTGCATCCGGACCAAAGACCGCCCTCCCACCACACAGAAATTTCTGACATTACCAGTTAGCTTAATAAGTTATCAGTGTACAATATAACAATTTGTTTACCACAATTCTCACCACATCTATACATTTCCCATTCCTGGAGCTTGAGAAATCTCAAGTCTGTGACTAAGCTCTGTATCATCCCAACTCAAAAGGAAAATCATTCGACGCGGTAATGCAAAATAGCGAAACCGAAGCTAGAAGTCAGGAGGAACGAATGGATCATCATAAAGTGCTATTCGAATATGTTAGAACATCTTATAGCCTACCTGAAGTTGAAGAATTCTCTCAACTATATGAACATATATAATTCCACCTTGAAACTCTGTCAACACTAGATATCCAACATGGAAAATCCACTTTAAGACAAACAAAATGATAGAAAGTATTCCCATTCTCATTCCCGACGAAACCAACTTTTGCTTTGAAATCATCTTAAATTAGAATGCATTCAACCGTTTCAACGTGTAAGCATATTGAAGGGATCAAAATGACTCCAGGTCGATCTACATTACAGTTTGAAAATCTACCAACGTTAAAATCACAAGACAAACCTTAAAGCAACCACCTTTTTTGCCTTGCATAAGGATATTAAACAAAGAAAGAAACAAGATCCTGAAGCTCATACACCAAACAGAAAAGGAGAGAAAAAGCAAGAGGGATTACATTGTTACCCTTCCAAACTTTGTAAAGTCTGCTGGTTTTGAGCTCAACAGGGTCCATTTGTGAATGGAAAGGCTACAGAAGAGCCCGAGGTCAGGTTTCTGCAACCTTTGGGAACGTGAGACAAAATTTTGCTGCTTCTTCAGGAAACACCCACATGAAAACCAAATCAAATGAGGATCCTCATAAATTTATCTTCTTTTTTGCCTGTAATCAAAGGCAAGTCATGTGGGTGTGTTTTCCCTTTCTCACTTTCCTCTCTCTCTCTCTCTATCTTTCTCCCTCCCTCTTCCTCTATCTTTGGAGCTGAAGAAGAAAATGGCAAAAAATATTCTGTTAAACAAAATTTCGACCGGAAGTTTCGCGGGTTACAATGCTAATGTCTGTCTTTGCAATGTCAATGTCTGTCTGGTGTCCTGCCCTGTCTTTGGGGACGTGGCTTTAACGGTTACACATTGAGACAAGTAAAACAGTTATGTTCTGTTATGGGAAAAAAAAAACCATAAAAACTCAGAATCTTGTTGATGCTAACACTAATAAGCTTTTAAGTTGTTTTGTTTTTTTATCTCTATTTATTTATACCAATGATTGAAAAATTCAACAAGCTCGAAAAAAATTTAAACCGACTAATTTTTTGATTCAATTTTAACTTTTAAGTTCGGTTCACTTTAACAAAACTTATTATTAAAAACTAATCAATTTATTAATTAATTGGTTAATTTTCTTAAATTAATAAATTTTTATAGATCAAAATAAATTAATTAATTTTCATTTAACAATCTCTTTTTTTAATTAAATTTAAAATTCTTCGATAAGTAAGATAATATCTTTCAAACATATTTCAAAGTAATCAAATGTAGATGGCACATTTGGAGACCTATTAAAGATTGAATAAAATTAACAATTTTGAAATATAATTAAAAGAGAATATACTTATTTTAAAGTTTAATTAAAAAAGATATTGTTAAATAAAAATTTATTTATTTTTATTTATAAAAATAGTATAATTTATAAAAATTAACTGATTAATTAATAAACTTTTAATAACAAAAATTATTCAAATAAACAGAAAAAAAATTAATCGGTTTAAAATTGTTACGGTCAAATTATTTCAATTTTTTCATCATGGGTTGAAATGGATTCAAAATTTTTATAATTAAACCAATTAAATTAATTCATTGGTGGCACTACGAAACAAGAAGGCAGAGCAATAAGACAAAACTGAAAAAGAAAAAATTTGCAGAAACAGAGGAGATAAAAGTTAAAACTGAATTAAAGCCGTCCTGATATTCTTGTTACAACAATGGAAGTTTTAGTACATTTAGCAAAGTGACAGCAGGAAAATCTGATCTTCCTGGTTCCGGGCATACCCGAAAAACCACATGTGCCATCTACAACAACATATATATCAGAAAGGTTGTGGATTTACACTCCTATTATTCTTGCCACAGCAATGGAACTCATAGGAGATTAGCAAAGTCATGGCAGGAAAAAAATTGGTCTTCCCGGTCCTGGATAGCAGAAGAACCATATACCATTTATGACTTCATTCAGAAGCTCTTTCACGTTAACACCGAAACAAGTTCCTACGCTTAACATTCCAGTCGAGAGGAAGTTGATCTTGCATTTGGCAGGAAAAAGATGAAACTGGAAAACTCTTTAACTTTTGTCAGGAAACACTAGCTACTGAGGGGAGTCCTCGCGAAGCTAGCAAAGAGAGCATCAATAGAAGAACCCTCTGCATTTGGGAGATCCACACAAGCACTGTTTCCTTCCCAGCTCAGCCTTTTCAGGTGAGACTACTCCATAATCATAAGTCAACTCTGTCATTGGAGGAACGTGTCTAAGGGCATGAAATGCAATGTGGAGATCGAACTCCTTGTTACTTGCCCGCACGACCGGCTGCCAGAACACATTCGGCGAGCAACTGTGATTCAAAAAACGAGAGACATTCCCAAAATCTTTTGCATTAATAACTATAGGAAATGGGAGATCTGAAGCAGTTTTAGAACAGCCTGGCAAATTTACTATACGCTGGTAAATGTGGGTGCCATCAAAAAAGTGGTCAGCAATTTCACCACCAAGCTCCTGCATCTTATCACTGCTGATAACTTCACCTGCATACTCGCATATAAAAGTCCCCGCACGAATAGGATCCCAAGATCTTAAAGCCCAGCCTTTATCCTTGGTTTTGAACACCTCCAAGCGAACTTTTATACCTCCTTGGGTCACACGGTTACGACAATTAGGAGGACAGTGACATGAAGAACCACACTCGTATGTAATGGATTTAGGGTCCACAAGAACTGCATTAGCAGTATGGGGGAGATAGCCTCCATTTTTCTGAACGCAAGGGCAATTTTGTTTACCAGGGAGACATCCACTAGAACAAATGCAGCCAATAAAACTTTCAGCCGAGGTAGGTGGTGGTGTCAACTCTTTTGAAAGCTGGAGACTTGAAGAATATGTGAAATAGGCAGGACCCTTTTCGTTATCAACATCATTTATAAGAGAAACAGGTAAATTTTCTCTCCCTGAAGTAAGATCTGGCAATATCATCCCAGACCTAGGAACAACACCTTCCCTCCATAGCTGAATTGATTTCCAGATCTTGAAAGCATCGGGCTGGCCAGCTACTCTAATCAGTTTATACTTAAATATACTACATCCCGACTGCCCTTTCTCAACCCATGAGTCCTGGATTTTGTATAAGCCATCATAAACATACACCTTGCTTGCTGGGCTTGTACTTGTTGGATCCCTCAGTCCCCTTACTACTCTCACTTCATTACCCCGGTGCAAGCTTTTCTCCAAGGCAAGGTTGCCTCTTTCAAGCTTCTGATCCATAATTTCCTTGTCCTTCCTATTAATATTTCCACCATGACCACTGTAAATAAAAACATTTTCATCCTCAACATTATCCTCGTATCCACCTGATGAAACGATGCTGACTGCTAGCGGTTCCTCCTCTTGGCTGACCTTTAGGCCCATGTAATCAATTCCAGCCATACTTGGGGAATGCAATCCAATTAAGCACATCTCCATTCTGAAAAAGAAAATGTCCCCCACCTCAACACCAGGTACAGCTCCAATTCTCTTCTTAGCATTTGTCCGAAATCCTTTATTCATCAGGATGGTAGCAGCTCGTAAGTCTGAGCGCCTTATTTGCCCAAAAGTGGATTCCTTCATATCTTCAACCTGCATAATTTTTCTTCGAAGTAATTCAAATATCCCAAGAGTATACTCAACGACTTCTTTATCACCATCTGATCTTCGGAATGTATCAAAAGTTGTAACATCATATGATGTAAGAATATGATCTGCTATTGCGTCATGATCAATCTCGGATGAGGTGAAATTGACGTCCTGGCTACCTCTTGTCCTCTTCGGGGACTTGGTCTTACTTCCTACATCCTTATCTCCATTTGCACTTCCTCTAGACTGCCTCTTAGTTGCATCTGCAGACTCTGGTGTCTTATAACTATTTAAGGGTACAGCTGTTGAAATTGGGGTACCACCATAAAAAGTTGTTGAACGTATTGGGGTTTCCCCTGCAGGCTGTGTTTGTATGCCAGCAAATGGGTAGAATGGGGCATATCCAAGAGGAAAAGGACCAGATGGTGGAAAACACAAAAATGGGGAAAAACCTTGGGGACCAGAACCTCCATTAAAATTGGATGATAAAGGAAAAACTGGAACAAGAGATCGCAATGGCTTCACATCTAAAATGCTAGACTTATCAACCGACTCAGGAACTGGAACTGAGTCTTGGCCAAGATTTTGTTCCATAAATATCACAGCTTTAGCTATAACACAAACCCTCAACACAACAGCAACAAGCTAGACACTCGAAAATACTTTCTTCCTGAAACAGCTAGAACCCCATTTCCTGCAAAATGTTAAGACAGGCACTTCAGCCCACAGATTCATATACCAAACTGCAAGATTGCACAGACAATGATGCAAAAGCTATGAATTTCTGGTCAAGTGAGTTTGAGAATGGATTCCTAAACACCTGCAATCTCACACAAATTAAAGACAGTCAAATCTGAAGTAGCAAAAACACAAACCCTCAACGGAACAGCAACAAACTAGACACAACTCAAAAAATTACTTCTCCAAACAGTTAGAACATCATTTCCTGCAAAACAATTATGAAAGGCTTCAGCCAACAGATTCATAACAAACTGCAAGATTGCACAAACGTGTGATTCAAAAGCTACTACCTTTTGGTCAAGTTGAGTTTGAGAATGGATTCCTAAAGACCTCCAGTCTCACACAAATTAAAGATAAAGCCAAATCTGAAGTACAACATCATCATTACACGAAACCCTCATTTATACAAAACTCAAAACATGTCTAAAGCAAAATAACAATAATTATTCCACGAAGTCTAGTTGTGCAAAACTTAGGCTAAAAAGGGTCAGTGACCCAGGAGTAAGAAATCAAATTCATTTTAGAAAGTCGGGATCAAGAAGGCCCCTTTTGTTTTTACATTGCTTTCTATCAGTAATATAATTCGTTAATAAATGCAAAAGCAAAACAAAAAGAAAAGATCAAAGATCAAAGATCTGGAAAAAAAAACTGTACATTTTGATACAAAAGCATTCATAGATTGAAGAAAGCCATGACCTTTGAATCTCCAGCAGACAAGATGACGGAAACCACTAAAAATCCTAACTTTAAGTAATCTGCTACTCCATAGCGAAAGAAGACAGATACGCAATTAAATCTCCGTTCAAGGTAACTTGTCTTGGTATCTGCAACCTAGGAGAAGCCTAACAGTAATTACAATGCAAACCCATGATGTGTTTGCTTACAACAAATGACCTGTCCTCCACGTGCTGATTGATAGATTCTAATCTAGGACATCATAGTAGATTTGTCTGAAAGGGAACAGCTAGTTAATATAGGAGGGTTAATTGAGGGGAAGAAAGGGAATATAAATAAATAAATAAATAAAAATATATATATAGGGTGGGTTGATAACCCGCAACGGAAAGCATTCTACCCAATAAGGCAGATACTTCAGATCCTGCTTGTACAAAACGAAAGATATCGTGCCTTAAAGAGGATTCGAACCTCTACGCTCTTTAGCACGAGATTTTGAGTCTCGCATGTCTACCATTTCACCACCACGACATCTTGAAAATGACATTGATTTGATTTAAATCTATTTCTATAGATAGATCTTTTCTGTGTCAGTTTCAAGTATAAGTACCCTTTTGTTGAAGGTCGTTCGAGCTTTTTCTTGAAAGTATGACATGAGTTATTTCAGCGCTGTAACGCCTGGTACTCGGACATTGGTTCGAGGCATTTTCTCTACCCCTTCTTATCCTTAAAAAGCAAGACATCATATATATATATATATATAACTTAAAATTATATATATATATATATAATTTTAAGTTATATCACACTAAAAATGATGAAAGTTCCAAATTTTTAAATTGAAGAATAATAAAAGTATTGCAAATTTTTGATCAACTTAAAAATTAGTTTTAAACCCAAAATTATTTTCAAGTTAAGGGTAAATTATTTTTGAACATTATACTTCTTTAACATTTTATGAAATATATCATAAAAGTCTTTTTTTAATATTATATATTGCGATTTATGAAAAATATAATAATATATTCCACTAAAATATTGTTAATAATAGATTTGATAGTTTTGAAATGAATTTTGCCATCATATTCATAATATTGTAGGCGTTTTTATAAAATTTAATGATATATGAATTCTTTTTATAATTCTTTATTTCAATTTTTATAACGGTACAAGAAATAATTTTCTAATTATATATTTTTCAAATTCTTATAAATTATACAATTAGATTATATATTTTAAATTATTATATTAGACTATATTCAACACTTGTACAATTAAAAAATACATATACAAATTTGAAGTTAAAATTATAAATATTAAGATTTTGAAAAGATAATAACTCAACACAATTAAACCTTATCAGTAATTAAACACATGCATTTATATATTTTTATAAAATATTATATCTATCTATTTATAAAAATATAATATATTTAATATTTTAAAATAATTTATTATAAAGTTTGGTAGAGATATGACTGACTTGATATATTGTGATTATTCCTTTGGTTGATAAGATATGACTGATTTGATGTATTGTGATTATCCTTTTACGTGGCATGTAAGTAGAATTTAAGGGTTTCTTAAACGGCTCGACTTTGAGTTTAAAATAATATTATTTTAATTTAATATTAAATTAATGAAAATTTTAATTTTGATATTTAATTTATTTAAATTTAATCAGATTTAAATTTAATTCACAAAATTTTTATTACTTTTTTATCACTTAATTTTATGACTTTATGGTCATAAAAAAAATATCTTTATCAATTATCACGTTTGTTTTAAGACGGAGGAATTAGCAGTTTCTATTTTTTGGATGCGTATGGAGTAAATCTTCATAATTACATAATAGCCTATAAATTATATCAACCGAGTAGTAAATCTTCATATTTATACAATAACCTGTAAATTACATCAACCGAGTGCTCCATATTAAACGAATGTTATATAACATACTCAATTAAAATAGAAATAATTTAGATAAATAATTCATTTTTTAATTATTAATTTTTTATATTTTAAGTTGTATATAAATTATTCCTTTTTCCTCCACACATTTTAAAAGTCTTATTCCGAAACCTTTGATTCAACACTTTTGACTCTTCTTCCCGTGTACTCAGTCAAGACTATGGTATGGTTAAGGAAACTCTAGTTAGGTAGAACAAAAGACATTTTCTGGATTGGATAAGTACGAGGGAGAGATAAAATCAAATAGAAAATGAAGAGATCATCAAGACTTTGCTTTGGAGTAAACGATTGGTGTTACAGAAACAACAATCATCTTTTGTCTTCTTGGACATGAAAGTCCTTAAATGGGCAAATTGTTTTAACTTGTACAGAACCTGCTCATGTCTGCTTCTAGCACTCAATCTGGTAGGCCCAACAACCAATGGATGCTTCTGCTTAGCCATCTTTATTACCATTTCATGGAGGTTAATGCCTAACTTATCCACATAATCCAACTTGATTGTATTATAAGTGATATATATGTACCATCCATGGAGTCCTTTAGTGGGTAATCCAACCTTGAACATGAACTTCAATGGCGTCCAATCCTTAGTACATTTACATTATCAGGAAAAAGAAGGAAGATTTCCAAGTTGTTCTTTACATGTTTTTGTCTTCGAACTAGTGTCAAACTATGTGTATCATAAGCAACATAAAGTTTTCTTTTCGAAAGCAGGAATATTTATATGTTTTAGAAATCAGCACTCAATCCACTTATGGGAATCATATTCTTCATATGGTTTGATCTGGTTCATATTGATCTTCCAAACCAAAACCAGAACTTGTTTTTACAATTTGGATATAGATTTCAAGGTAGATTAATATAGAAACGTGGATTAAGAACAGGAAAGGTACGAGACTTGAACAAATGTGTTAATACTTGCTTGCAATCCACAATCAGATAAGGTTGACGTGGACGCGAAGCTAAATCCTTAAGAATGGCCGAAAATGCTCCGTCTCTTCCGACGTAGACAGCCGCCTCACCCAACCACAATATAGACCTTTAAGAGCCCATCAGTCATTCAGCGTAGTCAACACCTAACCCAGCAAAAGAGCTTCCACTTCCTTTTGTTTCAGTCATATTTGCTTATATGTCTCCAAAGAACTGAAATCTCACTTTGATCTTTGTCCCAGGTAACTTGTTATCCTTAAAGCTCGTGTCTTTGATCATTCTTTTTGGTTTTATTTGAATCCCCCTTCTGGGTTGTTTCTCTTATGCGTCTGATTTTTGTAATGATGTTAGATCAGTTTCTGTACTAAAGGTTCGAACTTTTTTTAGTTCAATTTACAATCTTGACCTTAGTTTTGGTGTTATTCATGTGGATTGTGGGATTCCAAATGGTGTGATACAACCATTGGTGGTACATCGATTATTCTCTTTTTGGATACAGAGTGACATGTTCCGCAGGACAGACCGTTTACATTAGGGACTTTATATCATCTTCTTTGTTAATCTAACTAATAATGGAACTGAATCGATTTTCTTTTTATCTGTATAAACGTACATGGACTTGTTTACACTTTGTTTATCTTCCTTTCTGTTTTGATCCATCAATATGCAACTGAATGAGCTCTTTATGGCTTCTATAAAGCAGGTCCTGTCGTTGTTGGATACCGTAAGTGAATGAGCGAAAGATGGCTTCTTTCACGACCTCTTGCAGCGTTGTCCTGCTCTGCGTCTTCACTGGGTTTTGTTTTATGCATCAATGTTTTGCTGAGTGGCTTCAAGCAAACCAGACTGCACAGTTGATCATTGATGCTTCTGGGGGTCGTCCAATACCAGAAACGCTCTTTGGGATATTCTTTGAGGTTAGTTTTTCACTTGCATTTAATACATTTCCTTTTACTGTGTAGTTGATTTTTCTTCTTTTCCTATATGTTGTATGTTTGATGTCATTTCTATTTTCTTGGTCTTCCTCAACGTCACAAATGCAAAATGTGTTTTTCTCTTCTTTCATTTTTGTATTCACATTTCTAAATTCAATTTGATGTTTGGAGTGATTCATACATACATCTAATGATCTTTGAATGAAGAGGATTTGACCAGAAAAACCTTGTTGCACTGATGAGATCTTTGAGTTTTCCTTGACTAGACTGAATATCATTTCAACTCATATTGATTATCACCGAGGGGATTTGTATTATGTCTATGAAACAAATTTCAACTTAACGGTATTTTTTAATGCAATTAATGAAATACACTCAAATATAAAGACGATGAGTGTCAAAGGTTAGCATGATATCAGAGTTGATTTTATTCAGGAGATAAATCATGCTGGAGCTGGTGGAGTATGGGCAGAGCTTGTCCCCAATCGAGGTAAGATTCCATTAATGGAAAAGAAAGATCAGTATGTTAATTTCTGCTACTAAAGATTTATGAGACTGTAGATGATACAAGCTCTCTGTATATAATGAATACCGTGAGATTACATTGTTGGATTGCAGAATCGAAATCCAAATGGTTTCCATATAAATCTAAAAGGAGCTTTTCAATTCACTATTTCTGTATTTAATTTCAATTTATGAGTGGTAATCTGCAACTGCGGATTCCTAAACTCTTTCCTTTTTCCATTTTCAATTCCAGGGTTTGAAGCTGGAGGACCCAATACTCCCTCAAATATTGACCCTTGGTCAAAAATCGGTGATGACTCGTACATCATTGTATCAACTGACCGTTCCTCCTGTTTTGAACGTAATAAGGTCGCAGTTAGATTAGATGTGCTCTGCGACAACATAGGCAATAATATTTGCCCAGCTGGTGGGGTTGGCATCTATAATCCAGGATACTGGGGCATGGTGAGATGTCCTACTACAAAGTTAATCTTTTCTATTTTCTTTTTTGTTTTTCCCTTTTCCCTTTCGAGTGAAGTGGTAGAGTATTAGTTAGCATATTGTGGCATCTTAATGTCCACACTAATGAAAATTCTTAGCATACAGACAATAAATACATCAAAATATGATCTATGACAGTTTGTTAATTTGGAATAGATTATCATTTTGCGTTTCCATCACAGTTCACTTAGGTGCATTTGAAACATTATTTACTTATTCTGTTTGTTTTTCAGAACATTGAACAAGGGAAGACCTATAAAATTGTTCTTTATGTCCGTTCATTGGGATCCATCGATGTATCTGTATCTTTGACAAGCTCAGATGGATTGCAGATGTTGGCTACTGGCAACATTATGTGAGCCCAATTTAAAGTGACTTCTGATTATGCTGATAATCTTTAGTGAATTCGAAAACAGAATTCATGCTTTTCATATTTTTCTTTCAGAGCTTCGGCAGCTGAGGTTTCAAACTGGACAAAGGTTGAGGTTCTCTTGAAAGCTGAAATCTCAAATCACAATTCAAGACTTCAGTTGACAACGTCAAAACAAGGAGTGATATGGTTTGATCAAGTCTCAGCCATGCCATTGGACACATATAAGGTACTTCCTTTTTATTTCTTTTGGTGCTGAGTCTTCTGAACAAATGGCCAGATAATATTTTGATTGGAGTGATTACTTTTCATCTCCTTGTATCAATTAAGTACCATATCTCACCTTAACTAGTTGTTTTCCTATTCCGTATGCTGAAGTTGTCAAAATGTATATCTCTTTGTTTCGGAGGTTCATTAGGTTTATTTTACTCATACTTTCAACATTGCATTTGAGCTTAGCTTTTACATTGTTAGTGGAGCATGAGGACGGGCTTGAACTGTTAAAGTTGCTATTAGCAAGTGTCTTGGAATATTGTACTACTTTCACACAAAATACATTTTATTTCAAAAGATAAAAAAGTTATCTTGATTCAGTAGATGGAAGACATACAAATAAACGTTTGGTTCATAAACTTCACTCCACCTACACCACTTCAAATTATGCCCAATCTATCTTATTAGTTGATGGCTTTGTCCTTTCCTGAAAAGTGAAAAGGAAAAGAAGAAGGAAACATTCAATTGAGGAATAAATGCAAGAAATGACTTCATGAAGGATTTCATTTAAGTGATTTTGAATCATTAACGTTTATCAACAGAAGTTTCAAAGTTCCAGTGACAATAAATAAGACAATGTTCTAATGTAGTATTTGAAAACAGTTTTATGCTTAACTCTATGTCATGAAACATCCATATTGAGGAGAATAATGACTCAGGATTGTGCTGCCACGTTTGAAAGGACTAAGTTTGCCAATTTTGATCCAGAATTCTGAACAAATATGCAAATATCCAGAATTCTGAACAAATGGGGATATTTGTCTTGACTCAGAAGTTTTGACATATAATCTTAACAGGGGCATGGTTTCAGAAGTGATCTTGTTGAAATGCTTGCAGATATGAAACCAAGATTTGTTAGATTTCCAGGTATGGACATTTTTCCTATAAATGGAGATCTTTTAGGTCAAGTTGCATTCTTATTTTCAGTTTCCATCTCAGCAGTCATGATGTCCCTCCGGGGATCTCTCTTCTTATTTTTGACTTACTGACTCTGGCTGGGATTTGGCTTTTATTGTTGGCCATGTTACATCCTTGTGTTTCTGACAGTTCTCCCTTTAGGTTTGATCTGTTAAGGACCAACTATCTATAGTCACTAGTGGTAGGGAAAGATGGTACTGGCTAACAGGCACAGCGTGAGATAGATACTAACACTTTCATATTGGTTCTTATTTTCCCCATTCTCTTTCATGTGGTAGTGCAAATTAATCAACACTATGTATATCTTTTACTTGATACATCGTAAAACTCATAGCAAGTTCCTTTGTAGAAGACATGTTAATATCAGCATCGAAAAAATTCAACACATCTTGATTTAAATTGACATTGAACTAATCTTATAATCTTGTTTTAGGTGGCTGTTTCGTTGAAGGTGACTGGCTCAGAAATGCATTTCGTTGGAAAGAAACAATTGGACCATGGGAAGAGAGACCTGGTCACTTTGGTGATGTTTGGATTTATTGGACTGATGATGGGCTCGGTTATTTTGAGTTTCTTCAAGTATGTATCAGTTACTGTCCTGCAGAGGCAGGATGATGCAATGTTTATCAGAACTCGAAAGACTTATTTTTCTTGGTCAAGTAAATGAAATATGATTGATTATTTATGCAGCTAGCAGAGGATCTTGGCGCGTTACCAATATGGGTGTTCAACAATGGTATTATTAGTGTACTTGATGTAAATATATATATACTTCAACTTGTCTAATAGATTAATGCCTTTTGGTTTATTGAAATTGTCAGGAATCAGCCATCATGATGAAGTTGATACATCGAATATCATGCCTTTTGTACAAGTAAGTTTGCTAATTAATTTTTGTTTGCATGATCTAAGTCAATGAAAAGTTAGAAGCAACTAATTTCAGGTGGTACTGCAATCCAATCAGATCTGATATGTCTGTCCGAATTTATGCTTACTTGATTTGAGTTTTGCATTTTGCTTTAACCTGTTCTGTTTTATTAAGTTAGAACAAAAATAAAATAAGCATGCTAAAAACTATCATGGAATAATATTTGAAGCAAGGAAAAAGTGCCAAGGGTGGAAATTCATCCAAATTCACGTCGGATCTTACTCATTCCATGTGCATGTTTCATGCATTGTTTGAGTTCTTTATATTATGCCTGTATATACCTGTCGGTTTTGTCCATATAAAAGCATTTGTATGATCACAGTTTTTAAACAGTACACATGTTGATGATAAGCATCTGCTGCATATCTATCTTCTTTGCTTCATTCATGTCCTAAAACAGATTGATGACAAAAGCAACTAATATATTTTTGTAAAAGAGAGAGGTTGTAACTAGAATGCCATGAACCATATTAGGTCGTAACTATACTGCACTTCACCTTAGAAACATTCATCATACAACTTCATACTCTCGGAATAGTTCCGTCAATACACACTTGCTTGGACCGTCATTCTGACCTTCACCCTTGTGTAACCACATTTGAATTGTCCAACATTCATGAGTAAAGCCGATACTGCTACTCCATCAACTCAAAATGAAAATCTTCCAAGGCAAACTAAATCAAAATCTTAAAAACAAAACATAAGTCTTTAAGACGGAAAAAAAATCCCATAGTAGTACAGTTGTACTGTTATGTGCATTGTTTATGATGATCAGTGTATACTGTTCATGCAGTTTAACACCCCTCCTGTTACCCTTTTCTTTTTCCCTAAGATTTATTTACTCGGATGTTACAATGATGTGAAACATTTTAGGATTCAGCCGATTTATTTATATTTGTGGTCTAATGGTTATCAGTTTCTGATATATAGTATCTGATAGGAATAATAAGAATCTCTGACAATTTTGAAAACATACTGTTACAGTGCTTATCTTGTTGCAGGAAGCCCTTGATGGTCTTGAGTTTGCACTAGGTGATTCGGATTCTACTTGGGGTTCTGTACGAGCTGCAATGGGACATCCAGAGCCTTTTGACTTGAGATATGTTGCTATCGGAAATGAGGACTGCGGGAAGAAAAACTACAGAGGTTTGAATACTATTTGTGTCCTAATTGATTGCCTTCAAATGTAGACAAACCTAGGCATTTAGGCATGCAGTATTCATTGTTGGGTCTGAATGTTGCTCTAAGTCTCTATCTGACATGCATGTACTTCAAACTAAACCATTCTTCAACTATTAGACGATATAATGTTCATAACATGTACAGTGAATATTTTCACGTGGCATTATTAAAATTGCAAAGTTTCTACTCTGGTGCCCTATAATTACTTTGATTATATAGCAAGCTGATGTTATTCCATGGTATATGAAAGATTGGTTTTTCTCCAGAAAAATTCCTTTGGGTTCATCTGATATGTTTGTCTTTTAGTTTCTGGAAGATAAATGTTTCAAAGGAACTTTAATTCTTTTCATTGATCAGGAAATTACCTCAAGTTCTATGATGCTATAAGGAAAGCGTATCCAGACATCCAAATGATCTCAAACTGTGACGCCTCTTCTAGTCCTTTGGATCACCCTGCACATTATTATGATTTCCATGTAAAAATCTCGTAACAACATTTATGCTTCCCAATTACTGGAGTTTCCTCTTTTTCTATGTTGTCTTTTCATGTTTAAGACAACTTGGTTATTGGTAAGACAACATGATTTTAACATTTTCTCTGCCCTCTGATTTATTTGATAGATATATACATCTGCCAACGACATGTTTTCTAAAGCTCATAAATTTGATCACGTGTCACGCAATGGTCCAAAGGTGCGATCATGTGTTCTACATTGCCAATTCATGAAAGCAAATGTTAGCGGCGGATAGTTCTGATATTCATTCCTTTTGTAGGCTTTTGTCAGTGAGTATGCTGTGACTAGTAAAGAAGATGCTGGTACAGGAAGTCTTAAGGCAGCAATTGCTGAAGCTGCATTTGCCATTGGATTAGAAAATAACAGGTTTGTATCTACGCCCTGAAACTGAGGTAAGTGTGAATACACTGAAGCCTTCTGTTTTTCTTTATTGCAGTGATGCGGTTTCGATGGCAAGCTATGCGCCACTTTTTGTGAATGCCAATGATAGGCGGTACAGTTTTCATTCTTTTCCA
Organism: Erythroxylum fimbriatum; assembly: GCA_026770325.2. Taxonomy (NCBI): domain Eukaryota; kingdom Viridiplantae; phylum Streptophyta; class Magnoliopsida; order Malpighiales; family Erythroxylaceae; genus Erythroxylum; species Erythroxylum fimbriatum. Next base: position 391,982 of record JANZLH020000362.1, read on the forward strand.
AAAAAAATTTCAGTAGCTAACATGGAAAAATGAAATCTCTTTTCGTGGATGAAGTTGTAAGGTTCAAACCTGTCTCATGCAGGTGGAACCCCGATACAATTGTTTTCAATTCCTCGCATCTTTATGGAACTCCTAGCTACTGGATGCAACATTTCTTCAGAGAGACAAGTGGAGCAACTCTTCTCCATGCTACACTTCAAACTAATTCCACTTACCTCGTCGCTTCTGCAATTATTTGGAAAAGCTCAGAGGATGAAGAGCATCACCTGAAAATAAAGGTTTTTCAATCCTTCTTCTATTGAACATAATCATCTTTGTTCTCAGAAAAAGGCTGTCTATCATCAAATTTGATTAATGCTAGACTTTACAGTTAATTCTTTTGTCAAAATTCTTACCTCTTTTGCAAATAAAATTTCAGATTGTGAACTTTGGGAGCAGTGCAGTGAATCTTAAAATCTCTGTGGACGGATTAGGGATGAACTCGTTACGATTGTCGGGTTCAACAAAAACTGTACTCTCTTCTTCTAATCCTCTGGACGAGAATTCCTTCACCAATCCAAAAAAGGTACCTTGCAATTCAATACTCAATCTTCTTTTGAAAAAACTTGCTTTTTTACCTTGTAAGAATTTCCCACCGAAACCGCATTTACAATCCAGAGACCTATATGCTTAGGCATTCTAGTTTCTATTACTGGTTCCTTGGGGCAATATTAGTAGTTTCATGAAGAGTTAAACAATGTCTCAGAAATTCATTAGTCAGACTGTAGTTTCATGAAGAGTTAATGTCTCAGAAATTCATTAGTCAGACTGTCTCCTGATAAGAATTCTGAACTTGGCTGAGTGAAGTTGATTACTCGGGAACCCACCGATCCTCGCCCTTAAATCATTCCTTCTCTGTTATTACATATGCCATGCAGAGAAAAACTCTCAAGTGTCTCAATGAATAATTCATTTAGCTGATCGTCGCTTCAACTTCATCTATATACCGAATAAATTGTTCTTGTTTTATATGCTTCTTCACTTATGCAGGTAGCACCGATCCAAAGTCTGATGAGCAAGGTTGGAAAGAACATGGATTCTGTGCTTGCACCATATTCTTTGACTGCATTTGACTTATTATTGGACTCCAGCAATATCAGGATCAAAGGATCTGATTCTTTCACCAGATCATCCTTATAAGAAATGTATTATCAAGATCATGTGCCCTTTGATGTGTAAAAGTACAATAAAAGTCTACTTCTTTCTTCATCTCCAGGCTTTTGTATCCATATACATGTATGTACATTTCCAAGCTCATCTTCCCTAGGTCTGCTTTCAATATGGATCTGGACTCCATTTTAAAAGTCTCAATCAGTGAAAATGTCGTAAAATTTTTATAGACAGGACTCAGCTGGGTGAAGTATGTGCAAAGAAACCTATTTTACTAATTCCCAAATCCAAACCTAAGGTATCACTACCTCAGGAGTGGACTAACTAGTGGCATAGTTTGCAGATTTGAAGTCAACATGAGATGAGATTGATAAAGACTTTGTTATATTCGGTTTATGAGTTGGCCAACGATTTGTTCATTGCTCATTGATATATGATAAGATGATGACCTTTCACTGACAGCTGCTAACAAACAGAGAAGATTAGGTGATCGACAAATTAAAGAATCAATCTTGGTAATTAGAACTAAAGAATATAAAGTCAAATACTTAACAATGATATGATTTGGTATTGTCTATGATTAGAATTCTAGTCTATTACTTTCCCAAAAAAAAAAAGGGAGAAAGCCACAATTGCAATCTTTTAGACGTGCATTGGATAAATTTTCGAATTGACGCAATAACTTGCAAATCACGTCAATAGGGTATGTCACACTAGGTAAATCTTGTATGACAGGCTTGATCGAGAAAACATAAGTAAAAATTCGAACATAGAACCTTTTGTTCTCATGCTTTCTCACTCTATCAACTCGATCACCGCATAGAAAGCTCTACTCTAATACATGCCTATGAGTTGTTTTCAAATTACAATTATTGTTGGCTTCAAGCAAACATTATATATAAACAAAAACACTTGTTATGTGAAAATAATATTTTTGAAGAGAGTATAGTTAGTTTAAATTTTATAAATTTTATTTAAAATAATCTTATTATTTAATTCTAAATCATTGGTTATCTAATTATTTTATTTGGAATGTAGTTGATAAGTATTCAAGAGTAATTTGATACAGATCTCTTTTGAGAGCCCAATTTCAAAAGCTAGCTTAACGGGTGAGCGAGCTCATAAGTGTAGGAAAATCCCGGGAGGTACATCACATGTACCAGGTGCGGAAAACAAAACTTTTTTGTTACCGGGACTTCCC
>JANZLH020000362.1:394431-420505 GCA_026770325.2 Erythroxylum fimbriatum
CATGAACAAGTCGACTTGTCGCTTGTACAAGGCGACTTGTTGGGGCTGAAAGCGTACAAGGCGACTTGTACAACCTACAAGGCGCCTTATGTACGATTAGTGAAAGCGTGCAAGGCGACTTGTACAACCTACAAGGCGCCTTGTGCACGAATATCACTTACAATAAGCTCTTATAAATTTCACATCAGCCTCTCATACGACCGATATGAGACTCAAGTCCCTTACCTTGTAATTAGACCGTAACATAATTAGTCAAGAATTCTTGATAAGTGTTAAATTTTATAAATATTAGTTAAACTAACTTTTTTATTTAGTTTTAAATCATTGATTGGGGATATGTAGATGCCTAAATTTCTCAAATTTTGCAGATTCTTTTAGTTCTGTTGTAAATGTCAACCCAAAAGGTGGCCTAGGAATCTGCCAACCTTTGGACCCTAGATTTTAATATCATTAGACCCCCGATAATTTTTGTCATACTCTTATTTTAATTTTTTATTTTAAAATTTATTACTCATTAATGCTCTTGTTATTTTATTTTTAATAACACTATAATGTAAATTTTAAAAAAAATCTTAAAAATGATATTATTTTAAAATTATGAATAAATATTAAACTTATATTATTAAAAAATTAGTAGAGTAAAATTATGTAATAAATAAATAAATAACATTAAAAAGGGATAATAGGTCAAAGTCAATTTATAATTAACAAGTAAAATTGATTTTAATCAAATTTCGAATCATATTATTTAGATCATATGATTTGGTGCAATTTGAGACAATCTAATTGGTTAAAATCACTTTATTGTATTTAATAAAATATTTAAATTTACATTTAAAAATAAAAATAAGAGTTGGATTTGATTATGCCCATTAATATTGTAAAAAAATGATTTTTTTAATGTATAAAAATTAAAAATTAAAAATTAAAAAATTAAATCATACACTCCATATTTAATTAATCTTCTTGAAGACTTAAGTGATGCTAGGTTATCACGTCAAATCATCTGTTCTAGTTATTATGTTCTAACCCTATTCTATTAAATCTCATTAATACATTTATGTGCAGTCCACATAAATGTATGGATAAGATTTAATAAAACATGATAGGAACATCGTAATTGAAACTGAAAATCTGATCTCTTAAGTTATAGGTAATGCTAGTAGTCCACGTATTCACTCACTGACAAGTTGATCATGATGTGATCACCATGATTAATAGTAAGTTTTAACCCTAATTAGTCTTTTCTTAATCCATTTTGTTAGGTATTGATGGGCTCATCCATTTATATCACAATTTTTCCCAATTCAAAAATTGTAAATTAAAATTTCACTTAATTTTTTTCATTAACAAACATTTTATATTATTTTAAAAGCAAAGAAAATTATAAAAAATGACTATTTAATTCTAATTTTAATACATAACCTTTAAATTTTAAAAGATTCCTTGAATTTCTATTTAAAAAAAACGCATTTAAAAAATAATTATAAAAATATACTTAATATAAACAACAAAAATAGAGCTAATTAAATTAAAATTTAAATTAATAATTTAAAATAATTATAATAAATTAATAAGTTGGATCAAAGTTGATTATCTTAATTCGAGTTTTAAAATTATGTTAAATTATTACGTAAACATATCTTGATAATTCAGGTTTGTATTTATATTGCACGGATTTTATTATTATTTTTAATTTAAGAAAAATATTTTTTAAAAATTAATATTTTTAAAAATTTTAAAAATTTTCTAAAATACAAAATAGCATTATAGTACAAAAGTTGTTTTTCTTTTCACATTACCTATTTTAGTACATAAATAAAATAACGACGTTGTTGAACTCTCTCTCTCTTCTCTCTCTCTAACTCAGCCCCCACTTACCACTCACACAGTTCACAACTGACAACTCCCACTCAATTGAGGCTTCATCTGTCCATAGAAAAACTCAACTCTACCATCTCTCTCTTTCTCTGTACACTCACGACCCAACAACTCTTTCTCTGCAGAAATGTCTGAACAAGGTGGGTTTGGTGACGCAGGTAGCTATTCTCTACTAAACCACCAAAACATGAGTACGACCGCTTCTTCACGAGCTATTAGCACAATCTTCCTCGACGACGGAGCTGATCTCCGATCAGACGGTCTCGAGGACGGCGTGACGGGTTCCAGGAGGAGAGGTGGCAGTTGCTGTTATTTTAACTATTCGAGGCCTGTGATGGTTCTTGACCTGTTGTTTAACATGGCATTTGTTGTGGTCTCTGTGATGGTGCTTCTTTCCTCTTTTAAAGAGACCCCATCTACGCCTTTGAGGATTTGGGTTTCTGGGTATGCTTTACATTGTTTTTTGCATGTGGGTTTCGTGTGTTTTGACCATGGAACGCGGAGGATGAGGCAAGGCAAGAACTTTCATGATGATGATGATGATGATGATTATGATGATCATGGTCGCGTGGACGTTGGTGGGTTGTCAGCTTGTGAGAGTCATAACAGGTATAGTTATTGCTAACTATGCAAATTGATGTCTTTTCTCTCTCATTTTTTGTGCTCTGCTTGTGAATCTATTGTATATTGGAATTTGGAACTCTGTCTTTGTTTTGTTAGTTTCTTGCGTCTTTTTGCTTATGAAATTTTTTTTTTAGTTTTCTTGACCATTTCAGTCAAATTTTCATGGTACGTTCAGTTAGCCAATTCGATGATAATCACCAAAAACATGTCACTATTGTTCTGCTGGTTGCTACTGCTATCATTATAGTCACATATATTGTCTAACGTTCCATTTAGTTGGACAAAAGTTTTGAAATTCGTAGTTTATACCTGCATGCATCTTTGTTGAGAAAGACAAGGAAAAAGAACGGAGAGAAGCTAACGATACCTAATCTTATAAGAAGTATCGAGCTTCTTTTTATGGATGTAAAGCTTATCTGAATTGTTGTGATTCTTGTTGGGTGCTGATTTCTGTGGTTTAGCTTGATAACATACACAGATTATGCCCTCATATACCATCATTATTGTTGTGAAATAGCAAACTGCAGACTAAGCTGCTGCATCCAATTGATGTCTTAGTCAAGATGGGTTGTAATCTTTTTCCTTTGGTGCATCTGTTTTGGAAAAGAAGTTGCTTGAATGGTGAGAGGAGAATGTGAAAGTTCATATATGATGATCGTGGCAACCCCAAAAAAGGGTGTCTAGTAGTGGTTGTATGAAGCAAGATATATTGGTTATATGCATGTGCATTTGTGTTGGGTGGTTATCTTGTCTCTTTGGTTCTTTGATCTAAGCAAAGGCCAATATATTTATTAAGTTGTAAAAGTTCTCGTATCGACTAAGAACAAAAGCAAATGAGGGTTTATACACAAGAATGAGATCATAACTTAATGCCTTAAGATTTTGGGTTTAGATATGGTGCTTTTCTTGTATTTGAACCACTCTTACCAAAATAGAGATTAACAAAAATTTAAAATCTTAATCATTTAGAATGCTGGACGGTTAATATTGCAGTTTCTTGGCTAACTAAGATCAGCATCTCAGTAGGTAATGGCCTCAAAGCTTTCCTAGTATGTGATTTCATAACTTTACTTTTTCAGGATGATGAAAAGGTTGGAATCTATTAATACAATGGTGTCATCCATCTGGTGGGTGATTGGATTCTATTGGATTGTTTTAGGCGGTCCAGCACTGTTGCAAGATTCACCCCGTTTATATTGGTAAGGGTCATACATGTCTTGAATATGTTTTGCTGGATTGTAACCTGCCCTCTCGCTTTCTGCTTCGTTAATCACGTTATTATACATATTGTATTGACTCGCTTGTTTCATATGTTTATGTGCCTTAGTTCTTACATCTGAATAAAGTCTCATAAATGGTACATCGGTTATGGAGTGTATATACTATGCTGGAGAGTCTGCAGAGTAAATTATATTATCGATATGAACATGCTTGTATAATGTTGAATTCTTAAACCATTACATAAGAATATTGATCTCTTAATCTTTTTCATCTTCTTGAAACACATTTAGGCATTAAAAGAATATGTTCTTGTGCTGTCAATTAGTTCATCTGAGCACATATTTGGAGATCTGGACTGTTCTTGTATACTTGTAGGAATAATGCTTTTCTTCATGTGGCAAGAGAGAAATGGAATCCACTGTGAATATGATATTGCCGAGTATAGTGGGTTTTTAGCCTATTCTTGTTCATTATCAATTGCTAAAGCTGATTGATGAATGATTATGTGTAATGTATGGAAATTACCCTTCTTGATATACTAAGTGCTTATCTTTAGGGTTAAGTTTTGGATCTAATATTCTTTTCCATGTGATATCGTTTCCTATTACCAACTTTTGCATGGTTTTCTCGCTGCATCTAGTTTTTGTAGAGGAGTTTATGACCTTCAAGGGCCTCAATTTTAGCCATGAATAAAATTACTTATTCTTGACAAGATTAATCTTATCTTCAAATCTGATGCTTTGAACATGACTTAACTTTTGCTTTAGTTATATTTTCATGTTGTATTGCTATTTCAATAACACACTGTGTGACGACTGAAGGTTAGAGATGTGATGCTTTGAACCAGGACATGCTTTAGGTATATTTTCATGTCGTATTGCCACAACAATGATACACCTCTCATGTACTGCAGGTTAACGGTGGTATTTTTGGCCTTTGATGTGTTCTTCGTCATATTTTGCATTATAGTGGCATTCATCGTATTCTTGGCTGCCTTTTGCATTCCAATTGCAGCAGTAGTTTATGCTTTTGCTATTGGAAAAGGTGCATCTGAAGATGACATCAGGAGTCTTCCCAAGTATAAGTACCGCCAAGGTAGTCAATTCAGGACAATGGAGTATGATAAGAAGCGGGAAGTGCTTGGTACAAGAGGGTGGTGTAGCAACACAAGTTCCATTAGTGAAATTGATCTTCCTCTTGAGGATTCTGTGAGCACCTATTGACTCTCTTCTGCTGTCAGCTCTTTAAGAATTTTCAGCAGAAAAGCTAAGCTAGACTGAACAGGCGTGATTATCCATTTTTTACCAGCCTTGCATTTCGTGTTGTGTTATACGTTTTTGTCTTCAGACCTTAAAATAGAAGCTTGTGCGGGGAATTAACGTGTGTTTGTTGATTTCCAGAAGTGCTGCATTTGCCTTTCTAGATATGTAGATGGAGTGGAGCTGTACACCCTTCCTTGCAACCACCACTTTCATTGCAGATGCATCAGCAAATGGCTCCGGATGAATGCCACCTGTCCTCTCTGCAAAATTAACATCCGCAGAGGTGATAACTTGGTCTGATAAGCTCAGGACTGGTTGGCCGATTCAACGAAAAATGATGTTATAATTTTCAGATCAACTGGCTTCAGTGGTTATTAACAACTGAGATCAAAATGAAAGAACAATGGCCTTAACTCTTTGATTTCATATTAAAGCCTCTAGGATAAATGTATATCTTGTACATCCGATTTCTCAACAAATAAATTGAGGTAGATCCTCCTTACAGTGTAATGTTCGGTAGTGAAGCAAGTTCATCAGATTGCTTTGGGAGCATCCACTTTTTTGTTTTTTGTTTTTTGTTTTAACTTAAAGGAGTATTTCCATTTTCATTCTCATTTCCAGGGTGAGGTAGATCTTTCAGAAAGTTTGTCCTTGTGGATTTTATTGCTTCCAATTCACAACAGAGATAAAAATGGAAACAGATAAAAGATTTCTATTTAATTTTCTTGTTCTTGTTCTTGCCTTTCCTGGTCAAACGAATCTGAAATGAATTAAGCAAAAATGGGAAAGAAAGAAAAAGAGAACCCAAAGTTTAGACTGAAGCAAGTTCAAGAGGAAGTTTTCTCGATGGGGTTTAAGCTCCCTCCCAAGTTCTAACACTGGAAAAGATGAAAAATAACAAGAATACAAGGAACTCTGGTACAATTATTTCTATGTGAATAGAATTTACACCCGATACTTTTCAGGTCTACATGGAATAAACCGTGGAATGCATGTAATAATCTATAAATTACAAGTTCTAAGTGATGGTTTTGATTCAAAGGATAAATGTAAGAATCTGATATATAACTTCAAAGGAATTTAAGAAAGCATGTGGTTATAGTTATCTAAATGGAATGAGATGTGAAGTTAAATGCTGAATAATGAACTGGACCAAACTTCTTCAATTCAGTACAATGAGTGTAATCTTGATGGTGGGTCGAAAATGAATGTAGCAAGAAGAAAACTCATTCTGGGATCATTTGGTTTTGGAGGTAACATGAGCAACAATAGGACTCCTCACTTGATGCTTCCCATCATTCCATGTCAAAGTACCAGAGATTGCAGGTCTTCCTTTCTTCATCTTTGCAGTTACAGTAACAGCAAAGGACTTCTTTTCCCCACGAGACTTAAAGGAAAGAACTTCTGGTTTAACTCTGATATGAAGGGTTTTAGGTGCTCTCACAACTACTCTATACCTGGACTTGGCTTGCCCAACATTCGTTACAGTTCTATGGAAAGTTCGGGTTACAGTTCGACCATAATGTGTAGATAAAGCAAAAGATGGATAGTTCAAGTCCCAGACTGCAGTTCTATTTGCCTTAGAGCAGCTTTGTCTTCCTCGAGTGACCAGTCGGAGTTGTTGATCATTATATTCTTGACCACAGAGAAATTTAATATAATCATATTCCTCAATGTCATATACTAAACCAGGATTCCTGGCCTTTGCAGGGTTTAGATGTCCTGATCCATATGAAAGAACACCATCAGTTCTTCTACCATCTGTCATGGAAGATGCTGCCAGCAGAAAAGAAAAGGAATAAGGTCTTGCATGTGCATGTTTCAGCTTAATTCTTTTATATCTTTTTAGTTCTTCTTACTAATTTGATATGTGTTTGTGAGCCTCCAACATTTCTGCTAATGTTTATCCTTTCTGCTTGGATACTTTCATCTGATTTATTTGAATATGTAACGCTAAATGATAAATTATGTGAACTTTCACATGAAACTGCGTTTCGGTATCTGTTAGTGTATCCTCCTAAGCCGGTAAGCCCTTTCGAAACATTACCTGTGGTCATCAGAGCAGATTTAATGGCAGCAGGAGACCATTTTGGATGAATTGACTTGACATAAGCTGCTGCCCCAGTTGCATGTGGACAAGCCATTGATGTGCCTGAAATTATGTTGTATGCAACTACTCTGTGGTCCCCCGGAATTCCTGTTACACTAGTACCTTTGGACCACGCTGCTAAAATGTCCACTCCTGGGGCTGCTAGATCAGGCTGCACAAGTTTGGGAAGTTCGAACTAAGAAACAAGACTGTAAAGCACTAGAAATTGGGCAAACATTCTTTCCAGTTTACCTTAAGAATATCACTAGTTATCGGATTCGGCCCCCGTGATGAAAATGAAGCTATGTGTGGGGCATTTCGATCTTTTGTTTCAGTGCTTCTGAATATTGTTGCAGTTGGTTTTCTGTTGAGTCATCATTATGAAGCAAATGAAACTATAATGGGATTACCTTAATGAAATTTTTGGTAGCTTGGAGGAGTACCTAGATCTTTTTATATATTTGAAAAGATGAGTTCCATCTGTCACCCCCAAGAAGGAAGCTGGAATTGGGAAATTCTCAGCTCCATCTTTGAAATATCTCCCTCGGACTATTACACCAACTGCTCCGGCATCCATTGCAGTTGCTGCTGCTTGACGTGCTGAATCACAGACAACAATTTTCCCTTCCACCAAGGTTCTATCCAAGGAGTTTCTTAAGCAGTGTCTGCATTTTCATTGCTATCAGACTTAACATTTGAATGCTAATTGAATGATGTGGGATGTTCCGTTTCTCATGTTACCTGGAAGAAGAAGCTTTGAATCCTTTCTTGATGTTCGGAGCATTACCACCATAGACTGTAGGGTACATTTTATGCCGAAGGCCTCCAGTATTTATAGAGATCCCCTGTATATAGAAAAGTATAATAATGAGATCATGTAATGGATACAAGTTTATGGATGAAACAACTCAATGAGATTCAATCAATCAACCAACTTCCGTACCTTATAAACTGCTCCATTACCGAGCTTAATTGCTGTCCGAAATCTCCTATCCATGGTACTAGCAGCCACAGAGAGCGACCAAGGTGAAAAATTGGTGATGCTTCCAAGTCTAGGACCTGAATTTCCAGCGGAAGTTGATGTAAGTATACCATGCTTCATTGCATGGAAAGCTCCAATGGAAATCGGGTCAGCAAAATACGGTCTTGGAACATCCCCTCCAACTGATATGGAGATAATATCAACTCCATCAGCAATGGCATCATCAAATGCTGCAAGAATATCAGCAGCATAACAACCATCTAACCAACAAACTTTGTAGACAGCAATTCGAGCGGACGGAACGCCTCCTCGTGCTACACCTAAGCGAAATCCTGCGAGACTTGTGTTTCTAACGACGTTTCCTGCTGCAGTTGATGCAGTATGAGAACCATGCCCTTCTGTATCTAATGGTGAAGCAACATCACCAGTAAATAGTGCTCCACTGCTTCGGTAGTATCGTGCTCCAATTACTTTGCTGCAGGTATACAGAATCTATTTTCAAGATTTTAATGAACAAGATACACACAATTATGCAGACATAAACTGCCTGTTTGTAATGTGAATGCTTATGTTGAGGTCCATATCAAGAACTCACTTGTTGCAGGTGAAATGGGATGACTTCTGACATTTTCCCTTCCATTTCCTTGGAGGAGGACCAAATCCATGATCACTGAAACTGTGGGAATCTGGCCAAATTCCTGAGTCAAGCATTGCAATAATGACATTTCTTTCAACTCTACTTCTCTTAACTTGTTGGGAGAGGCCCATGAAGTTCCATGACATTGTTGTGTGAAGATGTTTCTTTTCACTGGGAAACACAGAAACCACTCCTTCCATGGCTGCCAAACATATTCAAACATAACAAGACAAGAGCTAAAAACCAGAGATTGATTCTATCCTCAAGCTAATAATTTCAGGGAATTGCAATGTTTCACTCACCTGCCAGTTTCTGCATCTGCTCATCTGTCAACTTTGCAGCAAAACCATTGAAACTTCTCTGGTAGCTGTAAATTAATGACCCTGATCCCCCACTGTTGAATAAAACCCATAAAACAAGTCAGTGTCCATGTAAATCCAACCCCATCAGTACAGAAACTTCTCCATCAGATTAAGCAATGACATAGAGAATGTATGTTCGAGTCTTTGTCTTTATCTGAGACGAAATCACTCTAGGTGATGAACAACATCACAGAGTCCAGACGATTATAATTGTTCCTAACCTGCCAAGTGCATCTTCTAGCATGTTGGTATGAAGAGATGACACAGAATAATCATCATCTGGACGGTCTCCCATGTACACTATATAAACCTGATTCACAAGTTAGATCAGTAATCAGAAATAGCAAGAAAACATATGATCAAAGTTGCAGAATTGCAGTTAACATGAACATAATACGTGACTGGAAATTCAAAGAACAGCCATGCAAGTTAAGCTTAGTGGCTAAATGGGTATGAAGAACAGACGTGCCTTTGCATTATCAGTAGTTGATGCATGGCAAAAATGAAGAAGGGTACTTAGGAGACCAAGTAGGAGAAGCCATGAAAACTTAGAAACAAGGTCTGCCATTAGTACTCCCTGAAGAGAAACGTCTAATGACATATAATGATTAAAGAGTTTGTGTTTATATATATATCTATATATATATAAAAAGAAATGATTCATATAGTTAAGCTCGCCATTGAAACAAGAACAGCTAATATAATAATATGCTGCTTTTTAGCATTTAAATGAGAAGATGGTTTCTTCATGAATGTGCTCAGGAATGTTTCTTCTTGGCTGATGAGTACTCGTTTATAAATATATTATGAAAATTAGAAGCTTTTTAAATAAATTAAAATAAATAAAAATTTATTCTTTGACATTATTAAAAAACTATAATTTTTATTTTAAAAAAGCTCTTATTTTAAAGTATTCATTAAAAATAGAAATGAAATACGCGTAAGCTAATAAGATGTTATTAATATATGAAATTAATACAACTCTTAAATCTTACTTGAATTAATTAAACTCTGCTCAAATCAATAATTTATTATCATTACTTTAAATTATTATTTTGAGTCATAATTAATAGATTCAAGTCAACTTTACAAGTTGAGTTAAGTCGTATGTCTTATCGATTCATATATGATAACTCTATAGATTTTGGGAAAAGAAATAAATAAAGGTATCTTCATTTGGAACATTTATTGTCATTTTATTTTGTTATATACCAATATTTGTTTCTTAGCTAGCTGGAATTGGTAATAAAACAAGCATAGTGATTTTCAATATATATATATACATACACAATGAGTAAACTGTGACACTCATAACATATAATCAGCAATTATGGAAAGGGTGGTCATGGCCCGGCCGAATACAAATAGGGGTGATAATAGGTCGGGTCGAGTATGGGCCCATTTGGCCATAGACAATCGAGCCCTAGCCCAAGACCCCATCGGGCCTGAGATGGTCAAGCCTAAGCCCATGTCGACGGGGCCCGTGTAACTTGAAGCTTGACTCAACCAGGCTCAGACTGTTGGAAGCCCAACTCTAACCAACTCGACCTAATTTTATTTTATTTTAAATAAAAATAAAAATAAACAGATGTCGTTTTTTTCTAAAAGGACATTGTTTTTCTTATAATTGTCGAGCCTCAAGCTAGTCGAGTCGAGCCTAGACAACTTGAACCTAAAGTCTGGTTGACTTCGAGACGGGCCTGGGTAGCTCAAGCTTGAGGCTCAATCCGACATCTGGTCAAACCAGGCCTGACTTGTTGACTTTGGGTCTGAATGCTAAGCCTAATTACAGATGGCAAAAAAAGCTCAGTTAAAATTAGTCTATTGGAATTTAATAGATTCCATATAAGTTAGATTGAGTTTTAATTTGAGTAATTTAAAATTTTCACGTAAAAGAATGTCATGTTGAATAAACTAACATTATCTTTAATTTTTAAAAATTAAAAAATAAATTTAATTTAATTTGATCAGACCTGATCAAACTTCAAGCTTCATTAATATTCCTTTAATCTTACTATTTAATCATTATTACAAATATTTTGAGAAATAGTCTATATGATTTAAATAAATATATATCCATTTATCTAGAAAATTAAATTGATAAAAGTAATAAAATAAAGTATATATCTTACTTTGTTCTTATTAATACAGGGTTTAATTATATTAAAAATAAAAAATAGGATCCTATTCTTATTATGGAAGTTTAATGAATAAATTATCGTATTTAGACCTTAAAATAAAAGTAAGTTTTAATTTTAAAAATCAATTCTTTAAAAATCAAACCGGAAGTTAGTAAGATAAAAATTTTAAGCTTTAAAAGATTTAGAGGGTCTTAAAGATTGAATAAAATTAAAATTTTTTAAATATGATTAAAAGATAATGTTCTTATCTACCGAAGAATTTGAAGTTTAATTGAAAAAAAACGTTTAAATAAAAATTAATTAATTTTTATTTATAAAATTAATTCAACTTATTGTTTTTAATAACAAAAGTTATTAAAATAAATTGAATCAAAATATCAATCGATTTAAAATTTTTATGATTAAATTGGCCGAACTGCGTAAAAATGCAATTGAAAACACAGAAAAGAAAAGAAAAAAAAAACTACAAAAACTCTCAGGTTCTAAGATGCTTTCTGTTGCAATCAAGGTTTGAAGTTTCACCTTTGATGGTTCAGCATGACATTGCAACATTGTCTCTCATTCAGAAGAGCTACTGCTTCACTAGCCTGATATCCTTTTTATCATCGTCATCAATTTGACTCGTAACAGTATCCGATACGGAACGAGTTGGAACTCCTAGTCTAATTTAAAGAAGAGATGATCAGTAGATAACTTGGCTTAACAATGTTGTGTGATAGTAATCCGTAAAGGATTTGCAATCAAGGTTAGAGGCTTCACCATTGTCAACTTGATATCCCTTTTATCATCATCATCAGTTCGCCTCATACTGGTATGTGACCCGGAACGAGTTGGAAGTTGGAACTACTAGCCTAATGTAAAGAAGAGATGATCAGTAGAGAACTTGGTTTAACAATGGTGTGATCGTAATCTGTGAAGGATGACCAAATCAAGTAGTCTCATTCATCACAACATCATCTCTTAAGAACTAGTGATAAAGGTTCAGGAGTTGACAAAGTTAAAGTGGAAAGGTCACATTGAACTGCTACAAAGCAAGGTTACCAAATAAAAAAATCTAAAAACTCTATCTGCAGATTATACACATCATTCTCCAATTTGCTGCAACAATCAAAGTGGCTGTACGATCGAAATACTCATTAAGCAGTTCCAAGTCTCTCGAGGTCTTGTGAAGCAAGATATCAAAATTTCCAATAAATCCAATCAACCATTATCAGAAAATGCTTTCCCAAGATTGGGAGGATCAAATTGCAGATGAATTGCATAAATAAGTACATAAATGTAATTCCTTTAAACCATCTAAACTTCAATCGTCAGACCAAGTTTGATCACTTTTATCCATTACAGAATCAAACACAAATGGAAGCTTGCAAAATACCTGCAAGAAATCCCAAGTCTAAGATCAAACATTCTTCAATTTCTTCATTTTGGAAGGAGGCCATCGTCCCTTTTTCCTCAACCTCCGTTTCCTCACGAGCCTCTTTCTTCGAAGTCTAATCTTCTTCGCCATTTTCATCCTCATCTTCTGCTCCATTCTCTCCTGCAGTTTCGATTCCAATGGCAGTTTGTCTACCGAGACAAGTTTCTCTTTGCTTTCTTCACCCGCTTCACCTTCGTCCGCCGGCCCTGTCCCATCAACTTCCGAGGTAGCTTTCACGATTGTTTTCCTGCTACCCAACATCGGGCTCCCAAACCGAATTTCATCAAAGGGTTTCGTGTGAAGATCAGTGGGTTTCACGTTAAACCTCGAAACTGAGAAGCAACGCAAGAATTCAGACATGGGTTTTGCAGAAAATTCAAGGTAAAGAACAAAAATACAGCAATGTATGTGAAACAAATAAGTGTTCGATGAAATGCCCCACAGAGCAACAAAACCAAACAACACCCTTCAATCTCAACAATAAAGAAGACCCAGAAAAGGGAAGGTACAAACAAAGGCATAAATAGAAAGAAAGAGACAGTACCTGAGGCAACAATGGGGAAAAGGGTTGAAGTTGAGCATGAAAACGAAGAAGAAGAAGAAGCAAGTGGAGGAAGAGGATTGGAGAAGAAAAGGAGAGACATTTGCTTTCAAATTTTGTATAGAATCTGATGTTCATGCACTTTCATGAAGTATTTGAGTCATAGAGTTACAATCGTGCGTTTCTCTGTGTGTGTTTTGGATAAGCTAAGTGAGCTTGTCCTTTGATGGATAGGACAAGGAGTTTCGAGTAACGAAACGTTTCGATATGAGTAGGATATTTTGGACATTTTTTAATTATTTTGAACAAAACTATCAATTAAAAATTTTGACTGATTCGGTATCGATTAATACTCCAATTTGATTTTAAATTTTTGACTTAATTCATCTTTTTATTAGAAACCAATCAATTTATTAATTATTTATTTAATTTTATAAATTAATTAATTTTTATTTAAAAATTTTACTTTTTAATTAAATTTTAATTGTTTTGATAAATAATATAATTATCTTTTAAAATTTTAATTTTATCCCATTACTCAATATCGAGTCAATTCAAATTAAAGTGCAAACTAAATTTGATTAAACTTAAACACTGAATATACAATAATACATGAACATGTAATGTATTTATAATTTCTCACAATACAGTCAATTCACTATTTTAGAGTCTAACCCCGATCATAAGATGTTACAAACAATTACACCCAGAAAAAAAAATCACAGCAACAATCCCTTGAGTCCAATTGTCACCTGATGCAAAGGTAGGTCAAACAAGATAGAATTATATCTTTCGTACAATCTTTTATCAGATATTATCCCAATCAAATCAAAAATATTTTATACTATCTTGATTAGAATTTAAAGCTAATTAACATTATTTTAAAAGTCTAATTATTAAATAATGTCAAAATTAACCCAGTAGGTTGATGTAGGTGGCGCATACCTTCGTCGCTTAACCAAGTGGTTTCAGGTTCGATCCCTGCCTTTGGTAATGCAGCAAACCCCTAAGCTAGTTGTGGGCCCCATCAAGAGATGTATCACGTAGTAAAGGAGGATTAGTCACCGGCTTCAACCTAGTGGACACCTCCTAGGCCAAACCCACGGACCCAAAAGAAAATGTCAAAATTAATTATAAGACATATAACATATATATTAACAATATATAATATGAACGTGTTTTGGGTGTCTTTGTAATTATTAGCAGAAAAATAATCTAATTTTTAATTATCCAAAAAATAATAAATCAATTGATTCGTGTAGTTTAAAGATTATTGTATAATCTTTAAACTTTAAAAATTATTTAATAAATAAAAATAATTACATGCAACTAACAAAATCTTATTTTATTATGATTTAAAAAGAATATAGTATGTTTCCAATTGATTTATATAAAAACATTATATTTTCTAAAAATTTTGAACTACTAGAAGATTTTTTTAAGTCAAAACTCAAAAGTCATCACTTTCTCATACAATATAACCCTTCCTATATTTCTGTTTCCTAAATCTTTAATATTTTCCAAATTGATTATTCATTTCCAATTTAAATTAAAATTTTATTTGAAACTTTGTTAGTGATAATAAGTATTTATTTAATAAATCCGATTAAAATTATAACAAATTTCACTTATTTAATATTTATTTTTGATATTCTAAATTACGAATTATATGTTATAGTTTTATTACGAATTATTGCTATAATCATAGATAGTTGTGATTAAAAATATCAGAAATATTATTATAATTATGAAAAATTAAACAATTAACTCAAGTACAAGATGCAATTGCAATTTTGCTCCATAATTTAGACCGACACATTGATTCTATATCAATAGACTTCCATACTTGCATGAAAAACCCTTTTCAATGGAGTTCTACTTATTAAAGAAGAAACAGAAACATATCAATGGTGGTGGGTTCGATTGAGCGAAGAGGAAAGTAAAGAGACTATTTGGAGGAGGAAATTGGAGAAAGTCCTCAAAAACACGGTGTCATCAGAAGCTGCAAGATCCATAGTTCACTTTTTAGCTTAACAACAACATGGGATATTATTTCCAACACTTGCTTAAGAAAAGAAAAAAGGAAAACAAAACCAACAACAACAACAACAAATTCAGTCTGCAACTGATCTTATTCTGGGATGGAACTCCGGTGGTTCAATGATTTGCGTTGCGTTTGTAGGGGTTGTACTTTTCCTTTGGAGATGGAGGATTTCTACCAGGTAGACAGTAGCGTTGACCGCTACCACAATTATAAGCAGGTCCTCGCCTGAGATTGCGGTAGGTTGTTCCCGAGACAGCCCCGACAAGCATTCTGGTAGTATCCGATTCCATCATAAACTCCGACTCCAAGTCGGACTCAGCTATGGAGACCACGTCCATGTTGCTTCTATCAATGTTCAATGGGCTAACAACACCACCCGCTGCAGCCATGCCAGAGTAGCGATCACTTGTGCTCACGAGCAGCATCAGCAAAGCCATCACTGGTAAAGCTAAGTGACAGAAGCTCTTCATAGTCCTGTGTCTGCAATTGGTAAAGCTTTGTTTGGATATATGGTAATGTGTTCATAACATCAAAAGGAAGAAGGACATGATAAATGCATCCTTGATGGGTCCACATGTTAATTATTGGGGTTGTGCTGTTGGCTTGCGATTGTTAACTTTATGAGTAGCTTTTGTAAATAGTTGTGTACACTTTATTTAATAAAGTGAAGTCGGTGACGGGACCTGTTTCTATTTTCTAATTATTGCATGTTGATATTTGGGTCTCTATAATCAACATTCTATTCCTGTTGAGAAATATTTCTTAACAATAGCGAATGATTACCGTAAAGCAACTCGGACATATTTGATGACTCATAAATATCAGGTGATTGATTGTTTGGATAATTTTTTAAAAATGGCAAGAACTTAGTTTCAGAAGTCTGTTTAGATCATAAGAACAGATAATAAAGGTGAGTTCTTAAGTGGGGAGTGCCAAAAAATGTTTGGAGATTTGAGAATTTTATACACCACAACATAATAGGACAGTGGAAAGAAAACATAGACACTTATTACAAATAGCTCGGGCTCTTTTATTTCAAGCTTTTTTACCTAAACAATTTTAGGGTGATTCTATACTTACAACAACTTATCTTATAAATAGGCTTCCTACTTCTCTTCTAAGATGGAAAACACCTTATGAGATTTTATATGGTTATCCACCCAAGTATGATCATATAAAGTCTTTTGAATGTCTTTGTTTTGCCACAAATGTTCAGCTACATAAGGATAAGTTTAATCCGAAGGCATATAAGTGTATTTTCTTGGGATATAGCCGTAAACAAAAGGCCTATAAGTTGTTTGATTTGGAATCTTATTCTGTTCTTATTTCTAAAGATGTAGTTTTTCATAAAAATACTTTTCCTTATCAGTCTTCACCTAATCTCACACCAGTTATTCCACTTCCTTTGGTTCCAGCTGATCAGCCTTTATGATGTTCTTGATGTTTTACCTTCAGGTATTAACAGTTCTCCTATCAATTTACCAGTTTCAAACACTGATACATATATCCCTGAATCTTCATCTTCTCATTCTTCAACATTTCCTGTTACTATCACTCCTGAGTTGCGCAGGAGTACCAGAATATCACATAAAACAGCTTGGCTAAATGATTTTGTGTCTCAAGCAACCACCAACAATGTTTTGACTTCATATTCAGGTTGTAGTTCATCGGCTTATACCCTTTCTACTTTTCTTTTTATACCTACCCCACATCTTACGTCCACATACATATCTTTTTTGGAAAATGTTTCAAATATTTAGGAACTTCAATCTTATCATTAGGCCAGAACTAATGTACATTAGGTAAGAGCTATGCAGTAGGAGTTGCTGCATTAGAATCCAATCATACTTGGATTTTAACTCCTTTACCATATGGTAAGAAGGCCATTGGTTCCAGGTGAATTTATAAAGTGAAACTTAAGCCTGATGAGATTGTTGACCGTTATAAGGCTAAGTTAGTTGCAAAAGGATATCATCAAATTAAGAGAATTGAATTTACTGATAGTTTTTCACCAGTTGCTAAAACAGTAACTATTCGTTTGTTGCTTGCTGTTGCAACACATTTTACTTGGCCTATACATCAGTTATGCAAAGTTTTAAAATCTAGACCGAACCATCCGGTCCGATCAGAAAAAGTTTAAACCGGTCAGTGGTCTAGCTCGGTTTCACCTAATAACCTCTATGTATAACAATTGACCGGTTTAAACTTTTTCCAGTCAGACCAGACGGTCCGGTCCCATTTTTAAAACCTTGATAATACGCAACAAACTCGGTTTATCGTGTTTTTATTCACTTTTAACTTTAAAAGCTTGTTTCTCAAAAGCATATTATGTAGCCCAATGTACATCTCTTCTAGATAAAGCTATTATAAAAAATTCACTTTTAGAAATTCAAAACATTTTATTTGTGCATAAATTCTGAACCTTAAAATAAATGAAAATATTTGAAGTTTCCGAGAAAATTTTGGAATTGCCTTTTTCCCACTCACGTATTCGCATTGTCCAAGTTGAGTTCTAAAGAGGAGGAAAATTAATGATCTCGGAATAAAATACGGAGTGAAGGAAAAACAACCTGAACATTATCAGCGAATCATCCACTACTCACGAACTTCATTATTTTATTCAACGTTAAAAGAATAGGCAAAGCTGACTTACACGCAAAACCTCCCTAGTTACCCCTGGAAGAGATGAAAGGAAACTTTGCTGGTCTTGAGTGATTTCTTCATCAACGACAAATCCCATTGAAACTAGAAGTAAATAATTTGAACCATCCATCCGGTTTGTCACTGTACAGAACTACAGATTTTTACAAGGTTTCAATATCTGTAACATTTAGAACTCTATTTCATATTAATTTCTGTAACATTTAGAACTCTATTTCATATCAATTTTTGTAATATTTAAAACTCTATTTCATATCAATTTCTGATAGTGATAAGTTTTATAACATTTAGAACTCTGTTTCATATCAATTTTTGTAACATTTAGAACTCTATTTTATATTAATTTCTGTAACACCCAGATAAAATCGTAGTTTACGAATCTTTAAATAGCGTTAAAGAATTTGAAACTTTTGACGACGATGAGACACAACCTCTTTCAGAAATACAATTTTGAATTTTATCATTATTTTAATATTTATATTAGACTCATATTTATTTATGATTAATTCATTATATAATAATAGACATTGGTGTATTTTTATTTCAATAAAATCTTTTATTTTTACTTATTCTTATAAGTTTTACGTCTTATTTATTATATACTGATTTAATAGCGGTTCACTACCGGTTGAACCTCTAAACCTTAAATCTTTCCTTCGACTGGTTCGATGTCCGGTCCGGTTTTTAAAACATTGCTTAAACTCCGACTTAGACTTAGACTTAGACTTAGACTTTGACTTTAAGAAAAGTTTAAGACTTGAGCTCGAGTCTTAAGGAGTTGAGGCTCAGCCTATTGCCAAACGATTGTTAATTTCATAAAAATTAAGGTAATGTCCAAATGAGGCAAACAACTTCCAACTAAAATTAAGGTTGTTGAAGAACACTTTAAAACTAGAAATTTAAAGCCAAGAGAGCTCAAGATAAACCCCAACCGAATCAGCAAACAAGAGCTCGGAGAGACTTTTGGTTGGGGTTTCTATCCCCCGAGTTACTGTCCTGTAATCTTTTCTTTTCGGTGTAAACCCCGTTTTTCATCAAAAAAAAAAAAAGAGAGCTCAAGATATCCATATAGAACAAAGAATGGCTAAGCAAGCTCAGCCTAAAGTTTCTACTGATGTTTATCTACTACACAATAACTGCTGTCTAATATTCACAATTACCGTGTTAATGCAGAATCTGGCCACTTCACTGCAAGCAAAACCGAACTTGAATCTAGAAATTACAGAAAGATGGTGCAAATTTGGATATTTGCATCAGATTAATCTGTTACATCAAACAAAGAAAGTTACAGGAACAAATGGAGACAGAAATCACCAGCAGATACTGAGGTAAAAACAACTCAAAACAAGTTTGTTTGTATAATAACGTTAATCTACTAATCACATTCATTTATTTCACAGAGGCAAATTAAAATCCTTTCGTCTATGTATTTGTAAAGAAGGTTGTTGCAGAAGAAGAGATGTAATGGATTGATCATTAACAGAAAAGAGTGAGTGAGACACAGTTAGTAAAGGAGACATTAACTTCTACCTATGTAATGATCACTAGGCAAAGAGGTTTCTACGAAAAAACTTCCAACATTGAACACTTTTCTCGCCAAGAATTTTAAGCGCTTTCCAGGATGCCGGTTTTTAAGTGAAAGACGCCATATACAGCAACATTCCATTGAAATAAACCTACACCACAGTACATGCTTCTACACAAACAAAATAAGGGGACAAATATGGTTCATCATACTGCAAGCAAGCATAGAAGTAACTCGACCTTACTGGGAAATTCATATTCACTAAACTAGAATCTCTTCTTAGATAGCACAAATTATGCTCCTCTTCCTAGAGCAGAAGAAGTGAAAGAAGAATGCACAATGAAACAGCAAAAGAATCTGATATTATGACAAGTACAACTGCTTTGTCAATTTGTATTATACACAAGCTTCCATACATTCTTAAGTAGTTCTTCCAGTCGTTTCTCTCTTTTCTTACTACAGTCTCCTCTTGCTCAAGTATATTATCTTACCTTCTCTTAAAATCTAATGTTTCAACTAATAGCCTCTTTCCTAAGCGTTGAGTACTTTCTTGTACTTCCCTCCACCAAGTCAATTCTTCTAAACCTCAACCTTTGTACCATTTAGTGTCAGCAAATAAAACTCATTTTCTCAAAGCCTTCGCAAAGAATATTCTGGCTTTCATGTTTTCCATAAAGTTGTGATCTAAACAGGGGAACCATCATCTCAACTTTATCGTAAACTACTCACTGCCCTGAGTGGCTGAAGTTTGTATGATTTTACTAAGCCTTATTAATTACAAAAAGAAAGAGTTAGAGAAACTATAAAGGAATCAATATAAACAAATTTAATACCAAAACAACAAGATGCATCACCAAATCAAGGAATACAAGCAGCTTACCTGCAAAATGAGAGGACATAAGGGTTAGACATTCTTCAACTTCTTTACTTTTGAAGGGGGCCATTGTCCCCTTCTTCTCATCCTCCGTTTGCGAACAAGTTTCTTTCTTCGAACCCTTATCCTTTTTGCCAATTTCAACCTCAACTTATGCTCAAGCTTCTGTTGCAGCTTGGAATCCAAAGGAAGTTTGTTTGGCAGAATACCCTCTTCATCATCACTGTCATCAGACTTGGGGTCCTCAATTTCTGGACCAGCTGCCTCAATCTCAGATGATGACTTAACAGCCACTGCACTGCTTTTCCTAGTGCAAATGGGAACCAAAGTGCATAGACTATTGACAGGTTTTGAGCATATATCAACGGGTTTCACCTGGGACTTGCCTGTTCAAAGACGGTAAGCATTTAATAACATCATCAAAAAAAAAAAAAAGCACAAAGCCATAACTGCGACCTACTCTAGCCTATTCCATCTTCTACAATCATCTCCTAAGTAATCCTCAATGATTCAAATTTCATGTTTGAAACAAACCCAGAAAAGGTAAACAACACAGTAAGATATACACAATCGCAAAGGAGCCAACTTGAAGTGAGATTGTTCATTCCAATGAAACGATCAAAAGTCCCTCCATGACACAATACCATGTAGGTATCAAGCCAACTTGAAAAATCATATCAATCACCGCAATACAAGAAAATTCTTTGAGTTCAAGGGAACACTCACTGGGAAAAACAGCAACTCTCTTCGTTGATGAGAAAAGATACGAACTTCTGAATAAAGAAGAGGAGAGTGGAGCTGAAAAACTCAAGAGAAGGACATCCATTGTCTTCATTTACGCTTTCTAAACACACCAGTAGGTGCGTTATGTAGGTACGAAAGATTAAAAAAGTCAACTGACTGGATTGTCGGCTAATTTCAATTTTTAATTTTTTTGTCAATTTAGATTAACCTTTTTTTTAGGTTTTTTAATTTATTAATTAATTGACCTTTTTTTACTAATTAATTTTTATAATCTAAAATAAACTAATTAATTTGTATTTAACAATCTCTTTTTTAAGTAAACTTTAGATTTTTTTGATAATCAAGGACAATATTTCAATAATTTTTTAAAATTTTTAAAACATTAATTAATTTTAACTAGTTAAATATTTTAAATTTTAAACTTCTTATTTTACGGGTTTAATTTTTAGTTTAGTTTTGAAAACATTGATAAAATAACTCATCTTGAAATTCCATTTTTAAACTTGGGTTTTGCCTAAAATTCTATTTTTTTGACTTGGCCTCGATCTAAAAATCTAATCAAGATTGATTAAATTTAAGTTTTTATCTTTAAAATTTTAAAACGATGTCATTTTTTTGAATGAAAATTTCAAACTTTGGGTCAGGCAGTCCGAGCTTGAATTCAACCTAAAGCTCAAAATTAGAAAAAAAAAACATCAACATTAATTTTAAAAAAAATAATTTTTTAATTTTTTAAAAAATAATTTTTTAAAATTAAAAGCATAAAATAATGTTATTTTTAATGAGACGTGGACTTAAGCTGCTTATGCTCTTTTTTTTTCTGACGATTGAAAGAATATAAAGGGAACGGCGTCGGAGAGGGACTCTCCTACACGCTCGTCAAACGACGTAGTTTACACACGTTAATGGACAAGAAAACGGCAACTTTTGAACCATGACATACACGACTTAGGTAAATCCCCGCACTAGTTTTCCGGAGTCTTCGAAAGATTACGCAATTGGGGTTATCTTCTCCGTAGGCTCCGCGACATCGTTAGAGATCCAAGGAACCGTTACAACTCTAAGCAAACAGGAGCTCATTCAGTCAAGGTAACCCTAATCTTGACTGAATGATTACGCAATTGTGGTTAGTTGTAGTGTTTTTCAGT
This sequence comes from Erythroxylum fimbriatum, assembly GCA_026770325.2. Taxonomy (NCBI): domain Eukaryota; kingdom Viridiplantae; phylum Streptophyta; class Magnoliopsida; order Malpighiales; family Erythroxylaceae; genus Erythroxylum; species Erythroxylum fimbriatum. Next base: position 416,585 of record JANZLH020000362.1, read on the forward strand.
TTCCTATGCTTTCAATTCGATTTTAGGAGAAACTGATTGGGGGGTTTTCAGAATTTCAAATTTCATGTAAGAAAGACTTGTTCTTTTCTTCATAAGAGCGACTGTGATCTTATGATCCCAAATTTTTTTCTTTGATTTCGTTTTTAGATGTTGGGTTGCGAGTAAAATCTCGTCGAATAGCAGGCATGAATACTAAACCTTCATTTAGAGTTTAATGGTTAAGATATTTCATTCTTCAGTTATTTCACATAGGCTATTGGATCTAATCTGTAGTGCTCTACACTTTACTGTAGTTGTTTGTCATGAATCATTATTTGTTCCTAATTTCGATGCAGTCTGTGATTGTATGTTTTCTTGATTTTTAATTCATTTCAATAAGCTGAGGCGTAAATGGTTTGATTTTTGTATATGAATCAGATGATGGATGGAAGTGTCCCTAATATAAAGAAATGGGCAGTGCTGTATCCAGTTTATATAAATAAGAACAAAACCCTAGCTGAAGGCAGGAGAATCAGCACAACTAAGGCATGTGAAAATCCAAACTGTGTGGAGATTGGCGATTGCTGCAGCCATCTCAAAGTCCCCTTTGCTATTGAGGTTTATATTTGTTCTATGATATGCTAATATACTATGCTGTTTTGTGCTATTTCTTTGATTGTATTTGGGAGTAACTACTATCTTCCTTTTTGTGATCCTAGCTCGATAAAGCATATCCGCGTGATTTCATGCAAAGAGGGCGAGTGCGGGTTTTGTTGAAAAGGGAAGATGGTACTCTCTACAATCCTGCAATCCATAATAGTAAGTTCATTCTTTTTCCTGATTTGCTGCAATTCTTCTAAACTTGTTTCCTAATTTTAGTTCCCATTCTTAGAAGCTGATTTTTCAGTTTATATGATTGTGATTGGCAGTTGTGGATAATGTTCTCCAACTTGATCCTGTTGTATCAGAAGTGTTATTGACGTAGGAAAGGCTTAATTACTGCATCAGACTATTTGAGAACAGATTTTAGGGTTTGAAAATTTAGGACTTTGAGAACAGGTTGGGAGCAACATTTGTGGGAAATGAAGTAGAACATCTAAGAGAAGAATAAGCTTTAGCCTCACGATACTTTAGAAACTCCTCAGAATATCAAGTTATCAATTAAACTTATCGTCATTGACTTTCATTTTCAGTTACTCTAAGTTGTTGATAAGAGTTTGTTTTTCTTGTCTCTTTTTATCTCTTTCTTTTTTGTGCAGAGACCTTTGAAATACAACAGCATAGCAAGATAACCCGTGTGTAATGGTTTAAATGCATTGCCAATTTTAATATGTGAATATCTGCTTAAAATCTTCACCTAGGGAGATTTAGATCGTCGTTTCGAATATGCATGTCTGGTAGCTGGACTATAGGTGGTATCAATCGAGTGGACTTATTCTATGGAAAGATGCACAGAAGCTACCTTGCTCGTCTTACAGAATTGAAGTGCTTGAAACAACATCATTATTCCAATTCAAGGGAAAATGGGAAAGAAAGATGATAAATACTTCGTGTTGTAGAATTAATGATTGAAGTGCTACAATGCTCTGAATATCAATTTGACTGTCTTATGCATAATCTATCATCTCTCTCTTTCTCCGAACTTAATCTATTTTGCTGACTCGGTTACATTGTAGAAAAACAACTGATGCTTCACGTCGCGGAGTTGGTTCCCAGACATCCCGGTAGAACCAAGAAGCAGGAAGCCACTTCCTCATCAACTACTGTATCATCCAAGTCTGGGAAGGGAAAGAAGAAGAGATAGTTGGACATTGCGTTGAAGCATCTTTTAGCGCAGGCATCCATTTGACAGGGCTCTAACCCCCTCTTCCAGAAAACAATCGTGGAGATTTTTATGTTCAGTTTTCCTAAACTCTCATCTTGCTCCATTTGCGGGCTTTCTCCACATAATTGGGACATTTACTTGTAAATCAGGAAGAATCATAGTATGGTGTTTGACTCTGCAAGTCATTTGTTTTTGGCTTTTAACCAGCTTACCATGATCGGTCTCTGCCCTTTCATTCTCTCTCGGATTCTTGCATGTAAAAGCTAAGCAGAACCCTGAAAGATGCAACTCTAGACGTGGAATCTATTCAAGGCACAAAAGTTGAAATGCTTCAATTCGAACCCCATTGTAATAAAACAAAAACCAAGGCCACAGCGACCGATGGAATGATATTGTCTTTAAAAAGATTGAAATCTGTACATATCCATCTTCTTTTCCTAGGTGTATTGGGCGAGTTTTTCGACTCGGGCTAGATTGGTCAGGTTGATTTGATTTTTTTGGTCACTTTATTAGTAATATAGTATCAGTTTCAAAAAAAAAAAATTAATCAAGTAGACTCACCATTTTTAAGAAACAAGAATTATGTGGAAGGCAAATATTAGTAGGCGTTTGGTTTAAACACGGGGTTGTGCTATAGATATGATATAATAGTAAAAGGGGATGGGTATGAAAAATAAAAAAAATAATGTTTGGTTTGTAACTTGGGTTTTTGTATTAATACCAATAATGTTGTTTGGTTTGTTGCATTAATGAGAATAAAAGATAATACAATATCATTTTTACTCTCAATGAAAATTAAAATAATTTGCCCTTCATATATGTACCAGGGCTATCTTTATATGTTTGTAAAAAAAATTAATCAGTTTTATCAAAGAATTTTATCGTTTGTTGATGAGAGACGATAAGGCAGGATGAGAGATCGTAAGAAATTGAGAGGCGATAAGGAAGTAAAGAGAATGGTAGGGTAAAGGTTGAAGATAAAAGAGTAAAAAATAAACGTGATAAAAACTTAGATTGTAATGAAAACTCGATACCTACTATCTTTGGTGGGTTTAGTAGATTCCTAAATTTAATAGGGTAAATTCATTTTGCTGGAATTAAAAATTTCAAATCAAACACTATTTTTTACAATTATTCCATTCATTCGTTTCCAAACCCTCAAACCAAACGCCTCCTTAATTATTTCCCATTGAACTGAATTCATCTTACAAGGATTAGGGTTGGCTTTTCAAATTGGCTTGAGGTCAATATTTAAAGCTCAAGTTGATCGAATTTTAGGTAAAAATTGAGTTCAAAGAGGTTGTCTAAAAGATTTTATTAATTAAAATGATGTTATTTTATTAACTTTTAATACAATGGCATTATTTTATTTAAAACATGGGTTATATTTTAATAAAATAATATCATTTTATTTTAAATATAAGTCAAAAGGAACTTATACCCTAGCTCGGCTAGACTCAATTAACCTTAACAAGGATCGCGTGCTTGCCAAATATTGCAATGGCCATTGAAGCAAGTGAAAAAGTGTATAAGAAGCATTTAATCTCATTATATTATCCATCAATGCCTTATCATCCACATCTCTCAATGCAACAAGAAGCAAACTCATTTCCTGTAATGTGGCAATAAAGTTAATACAAGGCCACACACACAAGAAAGGAAGGCTACAATAGTTCTAAGCTTCAAGCTACAGGTACTTGATTAGTGCCCATATCACAACCATAATGACAATGGCAATGACCAATAACATTGAGCAAATGCAATCACCTTTAGTTCGATCTTCGATCACTATTATTAATGAAGAGTGTCAGTACCTCCTGTTGCGCAGGTGCCAATGGTCCTTTCAGGGCTTTTGCAAGCAAATCCCTCATGAGGGGTTTTGAGTTGAAAGAACAAGTAGCTTCCATACGCGACTAGCATTACACAACTACCAAATCTTGAAAGAGCCAACTCTGACTTTCCAAATTGAATTTCTATATGTGTAAAGTGAAGTACAACAGGAAACATTATCCCCATTACATCCATCAAAAACAACCTAGAAGAGTTCACAAGAGCAGCTGCCTGATGCAATGACAATCCCACTTCAATATGAACTGAGACATAAGAGAATGATAGGA
>JANZLH020000362.1:424459-438102 GCA_026770325.2 Erythroxylum fimbriatum
TACAATATAAAAATTTTAATATTTTAAAAAATGTCTTCTTCAAATTAAAAATTTTATGTTAATATTATTTGAAATACCTGAATGGATTAATTTCAATTCCTATTTATATAATATGAGAAATCTGGTTTGTTAATCGGAAGCTAAAAGATATGACAGGTCTTCCAAACACTTGCATGATCAGAAAACAAGGATTTCATATCTTCTGTCTAATATTATGGTATTTATTGTATTCAATAAATTTCAGTCATTTATTTATATAAGGCCTACGTGAGATCTGCGTAAATCTTGCAAAATAAATAGTTGAGATTTCATGAGACAGAATAAGACAGAGTAAAATTAGACGGATGATCTAGTTTCAAAAAATAGAACTTAAAAAGAGTTAAGACGCATGCATAAGCTCCAGAAACGCCAGTGATGGGCCACACTGAGACTCTGCTTCCTGCAGCCTCATTTGTCGGATTGGTTCTTTGTGTGTTAACGATTTCTGCTGCCGAAACCCTGCTTCAGCCTAAACCCCATCATCTCAATTCACTTGCAAAACTTATCCAAAAGTTCCCACCTCCTAAAATAACCAGCCCTTTTAATCATGGCAAAATTTGTGTCCAATCCTTTATCTCTTACCCGAAAGTCCACATTTTCATGCGGTTTTCTGTCGTTTTCACCCAGATACTGTTTGCAGCTCGGTTCAAATTCTCAGCTTTGCTTGAATCGTGTTCAAACTAATGCACGCAGGGTTTGTTGTTGTTGTTGTTCTTCTGATAGTTTGTGTGCTAGTCGGCTGAATTCTTCTCTTGGAGCTGTGTTTAAGGACGTAGGACATTGCAACACGGGATTTAGGCAACTGGGTTTTGAAAAGTTTCGAACTTTGGCTGTTTCTGATGTTGGCTCAGGTGGTGGTGGACTTGGAGGCTCTCCTGGTGGCGGTGGCGGTGGCGGTGGTGGAAATTCTGGTGGTAGAGGTGAAGGTCATGGTTCTGACGCTGATGGGGGTGGCCAAAACCTGTCCTTTATTTCGTGGTAATGGATTTTGACTACTAGCTATTTGATTCACAATTGAAATCGTGAATGTCTCTGGTGATTTATTTGCGTGAGTTGTTATCATACTCAATAAGGGTCTGCTTTGTTAATTCAGGTGCGATTGTTCTTAGGGAGTAACGGTAATCAAAATTATAATGAATAAACTGAGAAACGAAAAAAATGGATATGACTTCTATTTTTTTGTTGTTTAAGTGATTTGGTATGATTTTTCTTCACAAGTTTTTTTGAGACCCAAATGGTGTATTGGCATGTCTCAAATCTTGATTCATCACCGTTTATGAGATACTGCCTTGAATAATCTTAAAGCTTATGCTATTTATATAATTCATCGTCCCTACTGCATGAGTGCTTCAGGTCATTTGTGTACCCTAAATCATATTCAGCATTGGCAGATTACCCTTGATTGATCTACAAAAGGTACACATTTAATGGGAGAATTACATTCTTTCTTAGACCAACTCAATCAATTCCCGAGTCAGCCTCCTTTAAATATTTGTATATTCCTTGGTCAGTATTTTAGAAACATTGCTCTTCTTGCACAGTGGACATGGTTGACTCCCTTTAATGTCATCAACATTCAAGCTGGTGAAGTTCCTTGTCTTACATATCGACATTCTACAATTTCAAGCAAACCATCCAGTCCAATCCTCGAGCCCATTTTTATTTCTAGTCTTGGGTTTCTGCTTAGCAATTCACAAATCTTGATTATCTTTTTGAGCAACTTGATAAATATATGACTTTGACAAAAGAATCCACCTGTGATGATGACCTCACTTTAGGCCTCTAAAGAATGACTTGTCTTTTTAGAAGTTTGCTTTTGAGTCTTTTGATGAAAGAGAATTTTTGTGACCCACAAACCAATGTACAAGATTCCTTCTTATCATCATATTGTTTGCTTTTTTAAAAGTTGTTTACTTTTTCAAAGTAGCTTTATTAAAGTTGTAATGATTGTACTTTAAAGTTACTTTCTTTTTTAAAGTTGTAATGAGTGTGTCTCTTAAGAGTTTTACTTTCATGCCCTTACTTTGCCTATAAAAGCAAGGTTTCTCCTTCATTGTAAGCATGACTAGATTTGACGAAGTTTGATTTCAATGATTATTAGTTTGAGTGTTTTCCATTCTTTCTAAATTCTCCCTCTCCTGAAAGCTTAAGTCTTGAGTAATGTTACTATCTATCATTATACAGAAACAAGTATGCTCTACTCTCGCTTCTTCTGAAGATCTTATGTATCAGAAAGTCTAAGATAGTCTGTGACTACTTTTAAAACAATTCTGCTGTGAGATTAGAGTTTAACGGGAAAGAGTGTAGATACTGTTGCAATTATTGTTTCAAAGGAGAAAAGGTGTTGTGAGAGAGTAAGGTTCCTAAGAGGAAAGCTGAGTACTGTGCTCATGGAGAAAAGGGCTTTGAAGTCTCCGCCATCGTATCTGGAACTTACCGATAGTCACAAGGTTCCCATGTTATTCCACAATAGTCTACCAGGCATTGCTGTAGTCTACAATCCGACTTTAGTTAGTTGATGGTCTTCTTAAAGGTGTTGTCTTGGCTAGTTGGTTGTCGTACTTTCCCTGTGTACCCTTCAGAGTCTCCGGTTGGCATTTTTTGCCGGTAGCTGTTTCGGGATCTGGATGATAGTAGTTTGATCATTAGCACGATTAGCGATCATATAAAGAGCATCCGATGTAGAATTTGGAAAGTTGAGGTCCAAAGCATGATTATGAAAACGATAGATCATCTGGAAATTTAAGGTAGCCATTATGGCTCTAGGATCTTGGCCTACTCTAGTGATCTAAATCTGAACTTGCAAATGTTCAAATAAAATGGGATCATCCAACCTGATGTTAAAATCGGGTGTTATTGTCAGAATGATACTTTCATTATTGACCGTTGTCAACAAGGTACCAATCAAAGCATTCTTGTACGTTATATAGGCAGTGTCAAGAAGAGATATCCTTGCTGTAGTAGGAATTCCTTTTCTTCAATGAAGTGTGAGAACAAGGCATATAGTTTCAACATGAAGATGGGTATGAATGTGCTCTCTCCAGAGAGAGATCAGCTCCTTGGGGATTTCAAGCTTTACGTATTGTTCTGCTGTTGTAGATCTAAGGCCACACTATTCCAATCTAGAACTCTGAATGATTTCTTTTATTTTTGGTCTAGAGGTAAACAAAATACTACGTATACTTTTTGTCTAGGAACGATCACGAAAATAAATATCGTACGGACTCAATAAAGGTAAAGAAGACTCACAAACATAATTTTCTACACAAACATAGGTAATCTCTACAAGATTTTCTATACAATTAGATAAAATACGCTTAACACTATAAGGTATACTAGACATAGACGAAGTAGAAGGTAAATGAACAGGGTCGTTTGGTAGTGTTTTTATTACTTATAGGCTCTCTCCCTACTCTCTCTTATCAAGAGACAATGTTACCGTTGGCCAAGACACGAAAGATGGCTCTGATACCAATTGGAGACCCCGAAAGGCACACAGGAAAAGTATGACAAACAACTAGCCAAAACAATATCTTTTAGAAGACCTTTGACTAACTAAAGTCAGATTAAAGACTACAGTAGTGTCAGGTAGACTATTGTATAACAACATGAGAACCTTGTGACTATCGGTAAGTTTCAGGTATAATGGCCGAGACTTAAAAGCCCTTCTCTCCACGGGCAAACACTTAGCTTTCCTCTTAAAAACCTTACTCTCTCACAACACCTTTTCCCCTTTAAAACAATAGTCACAACAGTAACTACACTCTTTCCTCGTTAAATTCTAATCTCACAACGGAATTGTTTTAAAAACAGTCACAGACTGTCTTAGAATTATTGATATACAAAATCATCAAAAGAGGTGAGTGTAGAGCATACTTGTCTCTATATAATAACAGATAGTAACATTACTCAAGAATTAAGCTTTCAGGAGAGGGAAAACTTTGAGAGAATGAAAAACACTCAAACTAATGTTCATTGAAATCAAACTTCGTCAAATACATTCGTGCTTACAATGAAGGAGAAACCTTGCTTTTATAGGTGAAGCAAGGGCATGAAAGTAGAACTCTCAAGAGACATACTCATTACAACTTTAAAAAAGAAAGTAACTTTAAAGTACAATCATCACACCTTTAACAAACCTACTTTGAAAAAGTAAACAACTTTTTAAAAAGCAAATAGTATGATGATAAGAAGGAATCTTGCACACTGGTTTGTGGCCCATAAAGATTCTCTTTTATCAAAAGACTCAAAAGTAAACTCCTAAAAAAGACGAGTCATTCTTTAGAGGGCTAAAGTGAGGCCATCATCACAGGTGTATTCTTTTGTCAAAGTCATATCTTTATCAAGTTGCTCAAGAAGGGGACCAAGATTTATGAATTGCCAAACAGAAAGCCCAGGACTAAAAATAGGAGCGGGCTCGTGGATTGAACTGGATGGTTTGCTTGAAATTGTCGAATGTCGATATGTAGGACAAGGAACTTCACCAGCTTGAATGTTGATGACATTAGGAGGAGTCACCCATGTCCATTGTGTAAGAAGAGTAGTGTTTCTAAAATATAGACCAAGGGATATACAAATATTTGAAGGAGGCTAACTCGGGAATTGATTTAGATGGTCTAAGAAAGAATGTAATTCTTCCATTAAATGTGTACCTTCTGTAGACCAATCGAGGGTAGTTTGCCAATGTTGAATGTGATTTAGGGTACACAAATGACCTGAAGTATTCATATAGTAGGGATGATGACTTATATAAATAACATAAGCTTTATGATCATTCAAAGCAGTGTCCCATAAACGGTAATGAGTCAAGATTTAAGACACGTCAATACGCCACTTGGATAAGGGTTGAAATCATTCCTGGAAAGTCCATAAAAGAGAATGAGTGTTAGTAGGATCAAACAAGTGACGATAAATATGGGGAGGTGATAGAGATATGGAGCAAGCATATAGGGCAAATAAAGCTCAGAGATGCCATAAAGTAGTTTCATTAAGAATATCATAAAGATGATACATGAGTTTATATGGGATAAAAGCATCAAATAGACCAAAAGTAGATAGAATGTCGAATTTAAGAAGGGTGAGATGGAGATAATAAAACAGACTCTGATGAAGAAGGGGGAAAGATCTACAACATTTGTTGGAGGAGTAGAAATAGAGGAAAATCTTTTTTATATTTTGCAAATTTGGAAAATATCATTAGCCAAAAAAGAGGAATAAAATGGTGTAGAGAAGATGAAAGAAGCAAGATTGGTTTAGCAGGTCTAGAGAGAAAAACAACAAAGATATTGTGGTGACCTTTGACATGACGGATGGAGAATTTATAGCGAGAAAATCATTCTTGCCGATGAAGTAATTGACTGTTGGGAAGCTTTTTCTTGTGTTGATCAAGAATCTTACGGAATGAGGTGTTATTCATTTCAATGAAAAAATGATAAGGCATGAATCTTTTTCTTGTGTTGTTCAAGAATCTTAAGGAATGAGGTATTATTCATTTCAATGAAAAAATGATAAGGCATGAGGTGGAAAGCAAACTTTTCAATGCCTCACTTAATAACCGGAATATCTTTGTAACTGATGTGATAACGGGCTTCAGAGGATTGAAACTAGTCACTGGCATGACCACAATAATGTCGGTTGCCGTTGATGTCTTCTAGAAGCACAGCTCCCTAATAATTTTCACTAGCATTTGCCTGTGGCATGCGTTGTCCAGTTTCAGGGATCTTTAAAGGTGGAGGATCTTAACAGATGTGCTTTAAGTGCTGGACATCTTTGGTTTGTTCTAATGTCTAGGATGGTGGATTCTTTTTCAGTAATTTAGATAAATATGAAGTATAAGTTGCCACGTGTTGCATGAACTCACGGATGTAATTAACAATTCCGAGGGCTTGTTGTATCTGTTTCACAGTGAGATGTTCATCAGGAAAGTGTAATAGTTTTTGTGCAATATGTAGACCAGGCTGGTAGAATCCATCTTTAAAATGTATACCTAAAAATTCAATTTCGTCAATGCCAATGATGCTTTTTTGAGGCTAAAAGCATAATGTCATACTATTTAGTAAGATCGAAGAATTGCTGAAGTAAGGCCTGATGTTCCTCATGGGTCTTTGAAAATAGGAGAATGTCATCAATGTAAATGATTACACTGTAGAGGATAGGCTTATAAATCTTAGTCATTGTTCTTTGAAATAGTAATGGGGTGATTTTAAGCCGAAATGACATAACAGTCCATTGGTGTTGTACATTGAAAATGCAAAATGTAGTCTTGTATCTCTCAGTTGGGTTGATACTAATTGCCAAAATCCTACTTTAAGATCAAACTTAGAAAAGATAACAACTTCTTTTAGAAATAGTACCTGAGTATTGATCATTGGAAAAGAAAACTTGTCATCTTGCAAGAATGCATTCAGAGACTTGTAACCAATTACTAATATCTTTTTATTACGCTTTTGCTCTAAACGTTTGTTGACATAAAACACCTGGCAAGCCCAGTCTGACTTTGTGGGCTCAATCGATCCTCGCTTTAAAAGGATAGCACAATTACCTTGTGCAAGCTTAAGGTCATCAGGGTCCATCCCTAGATGTGTCGCTTTTGTGGGATTGATATCCTCATTCTTTCTAAAAGGTAGACTTTTGAAAAAGTCAGCATTTTTTCATAGAGGATAGGGGTGAGAAAACTGTACATGTGATTTTGGACAGTAATCTAGTAGTTTATCTCGCAGTGATGTATATGGTGTAAGAACTTGAGAAAGTTCAAACACATTTTTGACGTCAATGTAAGGACTGAAAAATGATCGATACTTGAGGCCTGTGGGTAGGATCTGTAAAGGAGAGACTTTACTGTATGTATCCATACCAATAAAAATATCTGGGCTAGGTCGATTACTTTCGGGTACTTTAGTCCAAACTATACATTGTGGAAAGAATCGTATCCCGATCTTTCCCTTTGTAATAAGCCCTATTTTGAATGAATTGTCATTTGTAGCTATAAAATATTCATCATGTGAGGTCCATGCTTCAGAGGGTAAAATATTAGGCTTCATGATCGTACGGTTGGATCCAATATCTATAAACCCAATGGCTTTAATGGTTCTATTATATTTGCCGTGTCTGAAGAGTTGGATTTGGATATATGGTCGTTAAATTAGAGTACGATCTAACTTCATACAGGTCTGTTGTAGCATGTATAGTGAATCATCCTCTAGAGAAGCAGAGGAGTTAGAGGATTCTTGATCTTCAGAGATCATAACAAAAACAACAAACTTTGTGCCCTCAACTTCATTAGATTGTTCTTCAATCAGATCTTCAAAGTTATTGGAAGAATGAATAGGTAAGATTGATTGCATCTGCTTCAATAACTTGACATCCTTTTTAGTCTTGTGAGGACAAGTACATGCAACGTGCCCTGGTTGTCCGCAGAGAAAACAACGGTCAGCTTTCTTATAATTCGAGGATTTCGTAAAGAACCGAACAAATCTTCTCTTCTTTCCATCTTTTCTCACATATGTTTTTCTGAAGGGTTTGTAACCTTCAATTTGTCTACGGAACTTCCTTCTATGATAGACTTGTCAAAGATGAGCTTTCTTCTTGTTGTGACATTCACAAGTCTTTTGTTCTTTGCACTTAGATTTAAAGATAAGGCTTCTCACAAGCCTTGTTTGAGAAGTGGACCACCCTTAACGATGTTCTTGAATAAGGCATGCTGATCACACAACTTATCAAGAGAAGCTAAAGCAAGCTGGTAAGTTTATCCAAAAGATATATTAGCCATATCTCTTTGTAAAGAAACAATGGTCCGTTGTAACTCTGGTTCCAGTTGATTTGGAAGGGAAGAGATAAAAGTATATCAAAAATTAACATCATTCCATTCATTCAATAAATAGTACCTTTCCGTCATACGTTGATAATGCTTCTGTAAATCACGCTTGTCAAGCGAACAACATTTCATTGCAAAATGTTCCTGACGAATCTGTTTATCAATAAGCTGAAAGTCACCAATGAATTCCTCATGAATTATTCCAAGAAGTGCTCTGACTGTAGTGACTTGCATATACTAAAGTCTTCGATAATCGTCAATACTTTGCCACCATTCTCGCAAAGTACCAGTGAAACAAGATGTAAACTCAAATAAAATATCTTGTAAAGGATTATTTGGTCGAGTCATTTGTAGATCTATCCAGGAACTAAATTCATGCAAGTGATCTCTTCATTTCTTTGGGGAAAGATCGTCAAAAGTGAACCAAGGTCCTGAAGTAGGCTTAGTCTGAGCAGCTGGTTGAGCAGGTACTGCCTGTGGTGCTGGTGCAAGTCTAAAAGGTTCAATACCTGTGATTCTGCTTCACTTATTTCTAGTTCACCTTTAGTACAGTCATAGTCATTAGAACTTGAGATAATTATGACAAATCAGCTAGCTGTGATGAGGAATTAGAAGATGGTTCAGAGATCTGTTCAGATGATGACTCAGAGATTGTTGTAGAGACTTCAGATGTTGGGACAGAGGCTTCAGAACAAACTTTTGTATTATTCGATTGAGCAGAGGAATCTTCTGCGGTAAGCGTACGTGCAAAAGTTGCTATGAACTCTGTCTGAGGTACTTTGTCCTTCCCAGTAAAAGTGGTAGGTTGAACCTTTGGTGGAGAAGTAGGAGGTGTATGGATTTGTAATGATTTACTCCACTGATTAAATGATTTAGAGGTAGTGAACGAAGGTGATGGCTCAGGAACTGGCTCAGGCTTTAGCTTTGGCTTTGGCTTTGATTTCTTAGGCTTTGCTAAAGTTACCTAAGGATGAATATGTTGTCTAATTAAAGGATAGTTAAACTTAAAAACCTTAGAATATTCAGCTTTTTCTGTATAAATCTGATACATAGGAGATGTGTATACTGGTTGTATGTTTGGAAATATTGAAGAGGATGAGCCATATACAGTTTTAGACTGTGGAGATTGCATATCAGCTTCCATACGTTGCACAATTCCTTGTATCTTCCTGAGTTCTTTGATTTTGACGTCAAAGTCAGGTCCAAAATACTGTTTAGCAATGTAATATCGAAGATCAACAAGAAGTTGCTGAATCTGAGCTTTGTGGGACTTATACAGTTGTTGGATCTGTTTAAAGACGACATCGACTTTATGTTGCGTAGCATGAGTCTGTTGACTGATTCCATCTAGCTTAGAATCAATTCTTTAAAGAACTTTGTTATGTGCTACTGCATTTGATGTTTGCCAGTTAAGTGCTTCATCAGAAGGATTTGAGACAAGTGTTCCTTGTGAAGTGATTCCTATGACTCGAATATAAGGGCTAGAGATAACTCTAGTTGTTTCATTAGTATTTCTATGTAAAGAAGGAAAGTGTTCCTCATATGGCTTAACCATCATGCAAGGTATAGGCGTAGGAGTCATAACAGGAACTGTTGGCTCAGATTGACGAGTAGAAGATTTCATCATCTCACGAAGAGATCCGTGTCTGAATCTTTCTATTTGTAGACCAATAGATTTGCTGGAATCATCTGGATTTGGATTGTCCTTGTATAGATGATACTGTTGAGAAGGTATACAATGAGGTTTAGGCTTTTTCTTCTTCTTCCTTCTCCTTCTGGCATACTACTCATCATCATCATCATTGTCTGACTTAGGATTGAGGCAGACTTCACAATCAGGTTCACACATAGATGGGGTCGACATCTCATACAAAGTATCCACGATGATGACTTACATGGACTGAATCTCCATTAGATTTGAAATAATGGATAGGAGGGCCAGATTTACCTTCTGTATATGAAAATATGGGCTGGATCAGAAATAGAGTACCGAATGTAGAAGGTCAAGATGGATCTTCATTGGGCTTTGCATGGATGGATTTCACTGTACCTAAATGATATAAAAATACTGTTTATTCATTCATAATATATTATCAACCATCTTTTTTCATTCCTTAATCATTCCTTCTTCTCATATAACTAACCACGCAGACTTTAAATTTCTCATATAAAGCATCCATAGTATGGTATAGTTGTAGAACCATGTCTTCTGTACCATCTTCTGATGATCACTTCTTATTACATATCACCTGTTTTGGTTTTAAATTTTGTCATCTGAAGGTACAAGACAACTATAAACTTGCAATATTAGCTTTTTTGATCATAACTCCTTCCAGTGGAAGGAGATAGGGAATGAAAAATTGTATAGAATACGCAACAAAAGTTTTTACTTTGAGGCTGAGGCCCTTGTAGTTAAGCAGTTGCTTGTGTCTTCCAAATCCTTGCCTGTTCCATCTTCAGTTGATGAATTTTTCTTTGCAGAAGCATTGCCTTTTTTCTCTTTTCTTTTCTTAGTTAAGCTAGATATGCTATTCGTGTTTTGAAACCTGTTTTCCTGTTTACTGATATGATGGTAACCCTTATACAGTGGGCATTATGATTTAACAATTGGCATTTTTGTCGTATTGATGAAATAATCACTTTTACGTCTGCTGCTTTTATTTCTTGCACTCAATACGATTGAGCTGATAGATATTCCTAACAGAGAATTAAATGTTGTAAAAAGCATTGTGAATGAAATCACTTATAGCTTAGTTGATAGCATTTGGCAAATACTCCCTGCTTAGTCCATCTGAGTCTAGGTTCAAGACAGTAACAGTCGCTTAAAGCAAGTGATACTGGGGATATGAGGTTTGGTTTTTGGTTGTGAGAGGAAGTATTGTAGAGTTTGCGATTTGCTAAGCCTGATGGAGACTGTTCTAAAACATAGATGCACTATAACACAATAAGGAATTAAAATTTGAAAGGAAAAAACCAATATAAATGAAAAACAACTTCTGGTAAGCATATAAGATTCAAGTCTCATTGTTGAGCTGTCTTTCTATAGTTAAATTGTCAATGAGGAAGCTTGAACTTGTATGTAGTTTTGGCTTCCTTTGTGTTAATGCTGCCTTCTCGGATAAGTATTAGAATCAGATTATTGACCGGCATGACTTGAGTTATCTGCTTTTACAGTTATCTGACTCTTCTTGCGGAGCATCCCGTGTTGACAAAAGCTGTCACATCAGCAGTTTTGACGTTACTTGGAGACTTGATATGCCAGGTTTTTTTTTTTTTCCGGCTGCTGTTTTCAATGACGTCAAAATTTGTATCTCCCACCCTATGCTAAATTCTCGAGCTTTTCATTCAGGATAATATGTATGCATGTTCTGTCAATGTATGCATGTTTATTCATGTTCTTATTTATTTCTGATGCGATGGAAAGATTCCTTTGTTTTCTGAACATGTTTCTTGCTAATCATGAGTTCATGACAGCCCAATTTTACTGTATGGATTATTAGAATCTTGAACTATTTGAGATTCACCTGTTATACCATTTTGAAACTCAGAGTCTCAGAAGCTTATTTTCTGACCTCAGGATAAGCGGGAAACCGTCAAAACATAGACAAGCTGTTCTTAGATTCATATGTATCATGTCTTCAGGTTTTGTCCGTGTTATTCTGTTTATCACTAAGAGTTTCTTACGTTTTAGTGCATATTGTAAGAGGTGATTTTGAAAAGAAACTAACTCGTTGTCACGTTACCCGCCTCAGCTTGTCATCGAGCAAGTTGCCTCACCAGATTTTAAAAGGACCTTCCTGTTTACGTTCTTGGGGTTTGCACTCGTCGGTCCCACGCTACATTTCTGGTAATGCTTGGATTTTCCCTGTTTCTTACTGAATGACTTGATGGTCATTAGGATGTCATAGTTATTGAAAAGTTCACGGTTATCATAGGTATTTGTATTTGAGTAAATTGATGCCAAAGCCTGGAGCAACAGGGGCTTTATCAAGGTTGCTACTTGATCAGGTAAGGCAAATTTTGTTAGTTTGTTCTCTATATCACATGATAGACTATCCAAGATTATCGTACTAAACTTACCAGTACTGAATGTGGTCGCATTCGATTGCAGTTCCTGTTTTCTCCCACATTTATTGGAGTTTTCTTATCCACTCTTGTGACACTAGAGGGAAAGCCATCACAAGTTGTACCCAAGCTTCAACAGGTTGTCGGCTTCCTTCGGCATTGTACATTCAATACGGTAATTTTTAAAAGATCAATAGGATTATCATTATCATCTGCTGATTTTTCAGTTTTCATTTTCCTAGGAGTGGTTTTCTGCTGTTCTTGCAAATTGGCAACTGTGGATACCGTTCCAATTTCTCAACTTCCGGTTTGTCCCGCAACAGTTTCAGGTATGCATGCAGGGTTATATAGCTATGAATACCGAATCAATCCTCAATCTTGCACTGAAATTTTCATACGTTACTGCTAATCACATTCCCAGGTTCTTGCTGCTAACGTCATTGCCTTAGCTTGGAATGTGATTCTCTCATTCAAAGCTCATAAGAAGGTTCTCTCAAAATAGGTTAGTTTTATTGCATTTCAACTAAAAAGCTTGAAGCCACTCACCATCAACAAGCATTTCAAGAAACTCTTATTTTCCTGTGAAACGGTCTGCTTTTTTCATTTCTCCAGGATGATCAGAGAGACAAGACTTGAAGGCAGAAACCTCTTGATTTTTACCCGACTCATCGGATTTAACACTCAAAATCTTCAAGCAAAGCAACCACACATCTTTCATTGTCTTGTGTCTTGAGTTTTGGATGGAATAAGGAAAAGTAGGTGACCTTTGGAGTTTCACTAGTAAAAAACAACATCAACAACATCCGATGTGAGTTTTGTCCAATAATATTCAACTTTACTCTTACATAATAGAGAGGTTGTTTCCGGAAATTTTACTAGTGATTGTCTAAAAATGGATGAATTTTTCAGTGCTTGAACTGTCTCAAGATTAGGTGCTGTTAATGTACAAGGGGACACTGAACCCATTTTGGCTTTACTATTCATTGATTCAGTCATTCCCAACTCCATTGACTTTGTTTCCTTTTTGTTCCTTTTTTTGAGGTAACTTGAGGCATCCCATTGTACAAGACTTAACCAACGTATGTAACAACCAATAATGTGTAGGCTTGGCAATAGGATGGCTGGTCTAAAGTTCAATTAGGTCGGGTCAAGTTTGATTAAATATTTTTATTTTAAAAAATTAAAATTTACTATTTTATTTAAAATAACATCATTTCATACGGTTTTATCGTTTTGGGCAATTCAAGTTTAAATTTGGCTTGAAGTTTAAAATTTAAAAAAAACATTCTAGCTCGACTAAAAACTTGATTAACTCAAGTTATATCTATTAACTTTAGGTTAGGCCAAGTCAGGTCGGACAAGTTTTGCTAAACTTACTAAGGTGTTCCGAGTCACTTAACAATAATTTCAAAAAATTAAATAACAAACAATTTAGAAAAATTAAATAATAAATTTGAGTCGACGGTATTAATAGATTTACGTTGTTATTTTTCAATTAATTATTTTTTAATAGTATTTTAGGTGAACGTGCAAAATCGAAACCCACTAAAGGTGGCATTTGGAGCCTTCTTGAGTTAGGATCAAGTTAATTCTTTAAAATAATGACGTTGTTTTGAAAATATATATAAAATGACTTCATTTTAGATAATTCGAGTGAGCTTGAATCATGCTCCGAAGGAATTGGACAAGATTCAAGTTAAGCTCAATCAAATCTTGTTACTATTAT
>JANZLH020000362.1:482274-495919 GCA_026770325.2 Erythroxylum fimbriatum
TCATCAGCATTAGTGGACTAGCCGAACCATCAGCTATGTGTACATGTCAGCATGAGTCAGCATTGAGCTTATATGATGTGAAATGCATGAATTATGTGATTTGAATGATAAATTCGAAAAATGCATGTTTGCATGAATTACAGTAGAAATAGCTAAATGTATGACTAATGGAACAGAATTCAGCTTATTAGTATAAATATAAGCCTGTTACCTACGAGCTTTAGCTCACCCCCTCCAAATCCCGTCCCATTCAGGTGAAGGGCAAGAGCTTGAGGATTGAGCATAAAAGGGCAACTCCAAGAATTTTAGCATTTTGTGTTTTAAAGTCATATTTTTGTAACAATGCTTTAGATGCATTTTTAGCAATCCAGTTGTATTTTGATCAGTTGTAAATGGGCTTGAAATGCCCACTAAAGCATTGTAAACATTTGCTTTTGATCCAAGTGAAATGCATTGAAACATGATCTTTCAAATGAGTATCATGGCTTTTTTTTTTGTATGGTATGAGTTGATATGCATGAGGCTAGTATAGATTTCAGAATTGTATCAAATGGCTTGAAATCCAAGTGGGTAAAATAGCATGTTGGTTTAAGTAAAGAATGCATGATTAGAATTTGAGTTGATAGATAATAGAAGTGAGATTGAGTATAATTTGGGTCAAACTTGGTGTTTGACTTATGTAGTGTGGTGATTGTGTTGAGATGTTGTAGAATTGGGTTATGAAGTGCTTTTGGCAGGAATAAGTTTGAGTAAGCAGGAAATGGTTTTGGGATGTAGGAGAAAAAGGGTACCATTCTGCCTTTTAAGCCCTCGCGGGCGCGACAGTGCAGTCGAGTAAAATACCATGATCTGAGTAGTATGTCCTCGCGGGCGCGAGTCTTCATTCCCGCGGGCCCGGCAATACAACCGGGTAAATTCCAATCCCTGAGTAGCACGCCCTCGCGGGGGCGCGCTCAGCTTCCCGCCGGCGCGACAGTGCAAATAGCCTCGATGCCTCGCGGGCGCGAGCCATCAAGGTCGCGGGCATAAAACTCAGAAAGGATTTAGTGAAAACCTTTACAATTGGTCTTTAATTAATCTAAACCTTTTACTCAAATTTTCTTAGCAATTTCTCTCTTGAAAACTTTCGACTTTGTTTTAATTTTCTAAACTTAAATCACGCCTTCTTCTTTCTTTTCTTGTTCACTTATTTACGCAAGCAAACAAACCTCCCAATCTGGTCCTATATCTTGCATTCAACTTCTATTTTCCCCTTTGACGTTCACACATACTTTGCTTGAAAGTAAAAAATCTTCCTTGTGTTTTGATCTCTGTGGGACGATACCCTTACTTCACCATACTACAAATCAATTTAAGTAGGGGATTAAATTTGTAGGCTAACGACAACCTATCACGTCGGTATTAGTAACCTTAAAAGATCCAATCAAACTTATAAATAATAAAATAATAAGAAGAAAATACATAAGAGAAATGTAGAAGTTTGAGGTAAAGATTTTACCTTATGTATTAGGGACTAATCAATGATTTTAAGATATGATCCCAAATATCGATTTCTTTTCTTTTATGTGCATCTTAAATACTTGTCTCTTTACTATTCAAAAAAATAATATTATACTTATATGAATACTGTAATAATAAATAATGACAAAATATAACATATAAAACAAGTTTTTTTAATAAGATGGGTTACAAAAATTTTATACAGATACCATCCAGACGTTTAAATGTTATATCATGTAATTGAAAAGTTAACTTTTATAAATCAATTATCATTAAGAGATAACTAAATGAGAAATTGTAACTAACTAAAATATGAAGTAATTTCTAACCTTAGGCGATAATATTAACTCCTATCTATCCTTTATAGTCATTTAGAAAGAGACACAATCAAATTAACTATAATTACTATACATCTTATTCTTATATCAAGTGCATGAAGATTCAATATAGTAGTAATTGTAAGAATTAGAAAGATCAACTAACAAGAAGAACATAAGCTAAATGTTTTTTATTTAATTCGGTTAACTATTCTTTCTAAGATATAAAAATCCTGCAACCAATAATCTATTAAAATTAATTTCTTCATAGATTAAAAGGATTAAACAATTACAAATATGTAATATAAAAGTAATAATAAACAAGTACACACCCTCATAATTAAGTGACATAATAATGAAATATAAATACAAAAAATTATTGATACTCATTAATAAATTAAATTATAAAAAATAAATCAATTTTCACATTTTAATATATGATAAGGTATCAGTTTTCTTCAACTATGTGTAGAAGATTAGCCATACTCATGAATGAAAATAGAGAGAAGAAGAGTTATTAGACCCTTAGGTCCTAATTGCAAAACCGTGTAGCCATTAACAAACCTTGACCAATGTTTGACCAATGTTAGTGTGATTTATCCTACTAAGGATATAAATGATATAGTTAGTTCAACTTTAAAGTTAAAAGTGCCTATAAATAGTTTATTTAAGTCTTGCTTTTGAACAAAGATAGAGAGGAAGAGAATACATTAAAAGAGAACTTTCCTTTGTATATTTTTGGAGAAGTAATAAAGGTTGGTTTTTATTATAGATCTTATGTATTTATTGTTGCCTATGATTATTTAATATTTGTGTAGTTTTTTTATTGAGTTAAGAGTTGAACACTCCAAAGGTTGTAAGGCACTTGAGAATAAGGTTTTATTGGTCAACAATCACATGAGAAGGATGAGTCTTACTTAATTGGAAGTAAGTGATATTGTCATATAAAAGAGTAGGCATGACTTTGGTATATGTTCAGTGTCTAGAAAAACCCCTTATAACAACTGATATTAGAACTAAAAGATCATTATGGAAGGAGGCAACAATTTCAAAGAGTGTCAACAAAGTGGAGGTACTTATAGGACCAATTCCTTAAAAGGAGGAAGAGGTCACTTCCTACTCACCTCGGTTTGATATTTTAAAGGCAAAGATCCAATAGTTGCAACATAAAATAGTAGACCTGATGAAGGCATAAAAGGATTTAAGATTAGAGATCACGATCCTAAGGCATCCCATTGCAGCACGGGGTGTTGGGGATGCTAAAAGCACTTTGTTGAAGGTACAAGAGGCCCAATGTTTTTACGGCAAATGGAGTGCTAAGGAGTTCAAAAATGTTTACATGATATGGAGCAATATTTTGCAGTGACAAAGTTGTCGATCATAACTATATATATGGTGGAGGATGCAAAGTTATGGTCGAGGAAGAGAACTTATAATGCCATTGATGCGGGTAAACCTCTCATTAAAACTTGGGAGAATATGAAGAATCTAAAAAAACATTTCCTTCCCAATAACACTTTATGGTTCACATGGGAAGCTTCACAGAAGTTAAAGCAAGGCTGTTTAGTGTGAGAGTATGTGACAAAATTCACATATTTGAAGTTGGACATCTAAAAAGTTTCTAAGAAAGACAAGTTGTTCAACTCCATAAACAGCTTGCAAAGTTGGGCACAAATGAAGCTTCAGAGACATAATGTGAAATACCTCCCAAATGCTATAGTGGTTGTGGATGCCTTGGTGGATCTCCAAATGCCACCACCAATTCAAAATAGAAACAAAGGAAAAAAGAAAGGTTGGAGACATAATGGCTTGGAGAAAGATAAAGAAAAAGTAAGTGATTCTTCTTAATGGAAGTCTAAGAAACAAACAAAACGAGATTTATTTCATTTTTAAAAGGACACATTTTACATATGAATGCCTAAGACAAAAGGTGGGTAAGGAGAAAATGAATTCCATGGTCATGAAGGATTAAGGAGAAGGAGGTGCAAGAAGTTTATCTCAACAATTATGCTATGTTGGGAGAAATAAGTCTTGTGAAACAAATCCCGTTTTGTTTATTTCTTAGACTTCCATTAAGAAGGAAAATGGTACGTTGGAGATGTGTCAATGACTAAAGAGTCTTTGAGGGAACCATATTTGGAGGAGTACCCATAGATTATTTTCAAGAGGGCGTCGATTTCCTTTGGTAAGGGTGGGTTTTTAGAACCCTAAGTTCTAATTACATAATCGTATAATTATTGGTGAGCCTTGCCTAATGTTTGATACTAGGGATGATGGAACAAGGCAAAGACTTGCAAGTAGGCAAATAAAATAGGCATTATCAATGAGTTAGCATAAATTGGTGCATATTAGCGGAGATCTTCAATAAGATGCAAAGATTCAAAAGTGAGACTAAAAGATGAGCTCGAGATGGATCTCAAGTTGAAGGTTAGCTAGATCAAGTGCATGAGGGAGATATGTGAGAGCTCTAAGGACTTAATATGTGCTCAAATAGATGAACCATGACTAATGAACTTGATATGGGTTAGTATTAGAACCTAACTAATGAGTTATGAATGGCTTTGGGCTAGATTACTCATCATCAATGGATAAATGCCAAGGGGAGATCTTGTTTGATGTCATGTATAAGAACACAATAGATATACATTAACTATAAAAGATAAAGACCATACGGGAGGATTATTTGAAGATAGTGAAGTTCTTCATGGATATGGATGTATCTTTACTAACTAAATATAATATCTTATCTTGTTAGTTATGATGTAGCTAAATCCTATCAAATGAAGTCCTATTTAGATAGGGGTGTCATCCAATTAGTTAGTGTGATGTAATCTGATAAGAATATAGAAGATCTAGATAGTTCAGTTCAATTAAAATTCTGAATTGTAAAGCCAGAGGTGCCTATAAACAGTTTATTTGAGCTTTGCTCCTAAATAGAGATGGAGGGGAAGGGAACACAATGAGGAGAACATTCCTTTTTATACTTTCTAGGAAGTAACAAAGGTTAGTTTTATCGTAGCTCTTGTGTGTTTATTGTTTCCTATATGATTATTTAATACTTTCATAGTATTCTTATTCATTGTGAGAGTTAAACACTTCAATCGTCACAAGGCATTCGAGAAGAAGGTTTTATTTGTCAACAATCACATAGGAAGGCTGAGTCTTGATTAAACAAACTTAGGTGAGATGTGTTAAGGAGTAGGTGCGACTTTTATATAAGTGTGGTAGATAGGAGAACCTTTGTAACAAAGAGTCAGAGAGAATTATATGGGAAGAGACGGGCAAGGGATCCTCTGTCCCCCTTGCCCTGGCCCTGCTCTGGCCCCTGGCCATCAGGGCCATCCCCACATGTGCCACAGGAGTGGATGGCCCAGAGCAGGGCCAGGGTAGTCCTCTGGCCCCCATTCATATAGAGGGTTGCGCTGTCACGTGCTGCAATAGTTATTCTTTTAGAAATAGTAGAATTTGTATTCCTTCTCTGTTCATGTTTTTGTTGGACACTTTCAAGCATATGGAATTCTTGCAACTTCCCTGCTGATGTAATTCTGCTAATAATCATTTCATTGCAGTTAAACTGGATTCGGTAGAGGCAATCTGTTTGGAACCAGGGTGTATGAAGCATTTTTCCAATGATACATGTTTAAAGGCCCATGTCAAGGCCTGCCATCAGCATATTACTTGTGAGGTTTGCGGGACTAAACAGCTAAAAAAGAACATCAAGAGACATCTCCGATCCCATGAAGCAGGAGGCACCTTGGCCGAGAGTATTAAATGCCATTACAAGGATTGCCAACATAGATTTTCAACCGTAATACACTTTCATTTTATGATTTTCGTTCCTTGTGCTCTCAATTGTGAATGAAATAATCTTTGATTGATTCTTTTGCCCAGAAAACAAATCTTAATCATCATGTAAAGGCAGTGCACCTTCAAGCCCGCCGTTTTGCATGTGGGTTTAAAGGTTGTGATGCGAATTTCGCATACAAGCATGTTAGGGACAACCATGAAAAATCTGGGTGCCATGTCTATACTCCAGTAAGTTTCCTACTTTATTTGTACACATCATCAAGCTGGGACTTTAATGTGTCCTGCAGAAGAACTCATATTTGATCTTGGTACAGGGTAACTTTGAATCTTCTGATGAGCAATTTAGGTCCAGACCAAGAGGTGGGAGGAAGAGGAAATTCCCAACTATTGAAATGTTGATCAGAAAGAGGGTTACTCCCCCAACTGAATTCGACGATTGCCACTCTTGGTTTCACCCAATGGAGACTCGAGCAGAGTCTTGACCGTCTGTGCTGCTCTTTAACCAGATCACTTTGTAGATAAGTATAGATTCTAGCTACTATTTTAGGACTATATGTATAGATGATTTTAGGGTTTGGCTTTGGAGTGAACTATCTGCTAAGATTGATTGCTACTACGTATGACGATATAGATAAATCGTATGAAAATAATGATACTTTTTTGACGTATGATTTTGAAGGTTCGAGTTGAATTTCAAAGCTTTCATGTACAAACCTTACGCGAATCTATACAACTTCTATGGAATAGCAAAGCATACATGGAATTATTATCTAGTGCCCTGTTTCAAAGATTCAATTTACAGTAATTACAACAGAGCATCTGAACGATTTTCTGTCTATATTCCAAACCAACCAATCAATCAATCAATCTAAATTCAACAACTTACCAACTAAAGAGATGACGATTCTTCATATAGTTCTATACAAAAAAAAGTGGATCGCAGGTTTTTACTTTAAACTGAAGGTACCAACACCAGCTTTCTGAGCATATTCATTAATGACTTCTGCAATATAAAATCGCCAACCCCTTGCCATCGCTTCAAGAGAAATTGGTTCTGAGAGTTCCCGAATGTCTCTGTTAAACCTCACTTCTACCTTATCTGATACCTCTTCAGCCTCCCTGCTCAGGTGATAGTTACGTTACGTATACTCAGTATGAAGTTCAGACCGAATGGTCCAATGCATTATGAGTTTCCAATTTGCTCACCTCTTATAGATCTTCAAATCATTTAAGATTACCGGAGATGATTCCGGATAATCGTCCAGAATTAGTAACAATAGCGGAGGAAAAGGGAGCTGTAGACAATGATAAGCATATAAGCATTCATTGCAAATCAAATTTCAAGATGGCCATCTTCCATGTCTTACCATTGTATCAACAAGTAGCTTGAGAGGTCCATTAAGACCGACAGGAATAAAGGAACATTTGACAGTAATTCCTTCTATACCTCCAGCAGCGTCTTCATCTGAATCCAACTCGACCAAAACGTGAACTAAACTCTCATTAATTTCCTTAATCTCATCTAACAGAAGCTGCAAAAGGAAAACACAACCCAAATGGGTAGCTAAATCAGATGTTAAAAGGATTGTTAAGCCTCAAAATCACTAAAATTCATGTGAAATTATGAGATGGCAAGGAAAGGGAAAAGCATACTGTTTTAGTTGACTTTTGGCTGCCATCAGTAGCAGTAGTAGAACTCCCTGAGAAATTAAGTACGAAAATCAAATTCAAATGTTCATAAATGCAAATCAAAGTACAAACTCGTCATCATATGAGCAAAAAAACATTAAAAAGAAATGCATTTGATATATAGTTCGGATTCTGCATTTCATTTAAACTCATCCTTACCTGATGTATCTGAACTAGTTAACTTGTTCTCATCAAAAGAAACAATCACAAAGTCTTCATCCATCGTCCTGATCAAAGAAAATTACAATAAGAATTTGTTACTTAACTATTAGCAAATCAAACCTATATTTCTTGAAACCATTGCATGATTCCAATATTCAGGGCCTTTTCTCACCTAGTCTCAAGTTAAATTAAAAGAAACCAAAACACCCTCAAACCAGAACATGAAAAGGTTAAAGAAATTAATCGAAGAAACACATAAAAAGTTGAGATATAAACCGAAAAATTTAGAACTGTCTCTAATTTTTCTTTTCCCTACTGCGATCCCTTTCGGTACTTAGTTCAAGACTCCAAGCACGAGATAAAAGGGAAGGATGTGGAAAAAGAATGGTTCTTTGATCCAACAAATCTCTGTAAAACCTCTGCTCTGTTCATGAAGTCCAAATACGCACAAACCGGAGCAACTAAAAGTTAAAGAAATTAACGAAAGAAGTGGAAAAGATTGTTTATACTTACTAGTTCAAGGCTTCAAGCTGGAGATAAAAGCGAGGGATGTGGAAAAGACTGGTTTTTGATCGACCAAACTCTGTTAAAAGCCTGTTTCTGTTCAAGGAATCCGAAGATAGAAGAAGGAATCAAAGAAGAAGAAACAGAGAGCAAGAACGTAATCATTAGAACAAGAAAAACTGGAGAAAGCAACAAAACCAAGTAGAAGAAGAAATGTGCGAAACCGTTGAGGGGTTTGAGAGGGAAAGTTCTGCTTCACTGAAGAAGACGAAGTTAGCTATATATAGCATGCAAAATTTACTCAATAATATTTTATTATAAATCTATTTCCACCACCGCTTTTAGAGAAATTTATAATAGTTTTTAATTTTAAAGAATAAAAAAGTTTTATAAAATTAAAAAATTATTTAATTTAAAATTACAATATATTAGTTTTTAATTTAAAACTTAATTTTATCAAATTGTACGTGAAATTATTTATTTGAGGCAATTTCATGTCATTTTTTAATTACATTTTACTCTTTTGTTATGTAATGATTTTAGGTTTTATTTTATTATGTTAATAATTTTCTTGTAAATTTATTGGACCCTTATTTTTTTTCTTTGAACTAAATACAAGTGGTTATTTATTATATAAGTGAAGCCCATAAAATTTTTCATTTTAAAACTTTTTTACTTGTTTTAAAATTTTTCATTTGGTTATTTTAAAAGGAATTTCTTCTAAAAAATGCTTTAATTATCAAAAGTTTTTATAATTTTAAAGGAAAATTTTAAATTAATGTGGTGAAATTGCACTTCATATCAGAGAAACTATTATTATTACAAGAAAAATCTTTTGTTAAAATTTTAAATTTGTTTAAAAAATATTTAAAAATACAATGATGGAATTTTTCTTTAGATGAATTAAGTGTTGAGGGTGTGCAATAGAAAAATGTCGCGAACGCTTTACATGATTTTCAATTTTATAGGGATATTTTCTATGAAGATGACAGATGCAAGGAAGTTGAATTCGGTTATGTTGCTTTAATTATATTTTCATGTTATTGCATATCGAATTTTTATTAATTTGACCCTTTTATATTAAAAACTATTCTATAATTTGAACATTTTAAATTTATGTTTTGTATAAATGTATGCCGGAATGTTAAGTCTATGTCTTGTATGAATATTTAAAGTTTATGTTTAGTTAACCTTTTGATTGCGTGTTTTATTAATTATTTGACATGCATTTTACAAATGTAATAATTGAATGAGAAAGTATTACAAATAACTATCGAGTTTTTTTTGGAAACAGTAACAAATCTAACCGATTAATTTCTTATGCCTTCACAAAATATTATATTATTTTAAATAAACAAAATAACTATGTTTAATTTTATTAACTTTTTGTTAATATTATATTATTTACCTGTTAGATAAGTTCTATTTGATTAATCCAAGCTAAGTCATATCAAAGTAAAAGATATTATTTGCGAGATTATAGAATAATAGAAACATCTCAAGGTCCACATAAATTGTGTTAATTACATGCATTCTTTTTTGAGAAACATTATTAAAAGATGTTTTAGCATTCTAAAAGCAAGATTCTTAGTACTTTTAAACATGTTGAGTTATGATACGAAAAAGTAAAAATACATTGTTAGATATCTAACGAAACTGTCGTTGGAATTAAGATCTCATTCAAAGAGAAAGATATCAAATAACTGGAGTTTCTTTTTGTATATTATATGGATGATCCGATATTGTTATTGCACGTTGTATTATGAACAATTATAATAAAATGTACGGACAAAGTGATGAATTATTTGAAAATGTGAATCATAGGTTGTTACTTCTTTGAACTGAAGGTTTCATAACCATATTTCTGACCATATTCATTAATGACTTCTGCAATATAAAATTGCCAACTCCCTGCCATCTCTTCGAGAGAAGCTGGTTCTGAGAGTTCCCCAACATGCCTGTTAAACCTCAGTCTTACCTTCTCTGCAAACTCTTCAGCCTCCTCCCTGCTCAGGTGACATTTACATTACATATCCTAAATATGAAGTTGAGACTGAATGGTCCAATGCATTATGAGTCTCCAATTTGCTTACCTCTCGTCATCATTTAAGATTACTGGAGATGATTCTGGATAATCGGCCAGAATTAGCAACCGTAGCGGAGGAAAAGGCAGCTGTAGACAGTGACAAGCATATCAGCATTCATTGCAAATCAAATTTCAAAATGGCCATCTTCCATGTCTTACCATTGTATCAACAAGGATCTCGAGAGGCCCACTAAGACCAACAGGAATGAAGGAACATCTGACAATAATTCCTTCCCTCCCTCTAGCAGCATCTTCATCTGAATCCAACTCGACCACAACGTGAACTAACCTCTCATTAATTCCCTTAATCTCATCTAACAGAAGCTGCAAAAGGAAACGCAACCCAAATGGGTAGCTAATTCAGATGTTAAAAGAATTGTTAAACCTCAAAATCTGCTAAAATTCTTAAGAAATTATGAGATGGCAAGGAAAGGGAAAAGCATACTGTTTTAGTTGACTTTTGGCTGCCATCAGTAGCAGTAGTAGATCTCCCTGAGAAATTAAGTACCAAAATCAAACTCAAATGTTCATAAATGCAAATCAAAGTACAAACTCGTCATTATATGAGCAAAAGAACATAAAAAAGAAATGCATTTTAATTTAAACTCATCCAGAGTCATTTTACCTGGTGTATCTGAACTAGTTAACTTGTTCTCATCAAAAGAAACAACCTCAATGTCTTTATCCATCGTCCTGAGCAAAGAAGATTACAATAATAATTTGTTACTTAACTATTAGCAAATCAAACCAATATTTCTTGAAACGACTGCATGATTCCAATATTCAGGGCCTGTTCTCACCTGATCTTAAGGTAAATTAAAAGAATTCAAAATACCCACAAACCGGAACAAGAAAAGGTTAAAGAAATTAATCGAAGAAACACATAAAAAGTTCTAAAGATATGAACCGAAAAGTTTAGAACTTTCTTTAATTTTTCTTTTTCCTAATCCGACCCTTTTCGGTACTTAGTAGTTCAAGACCCCAAGCACGAGATAAAAGGGAGGGTTGTGGAAAAAGACTGGTTCTTTGATCCAACAGAGCTCTGTAAAACCTCTGCTCTCTTCATGAAATCCAAATACCCAGAACAACTAAAAGTTAAAGAAATTAATGAACGAAGTGCAAAAGATTGTTTATACTTCCTAGGTCAAGGCTTCAAGCTGGAGATAAAAGCGAGGGATGCGGAAAAGACTGGTTGGTCGACCAAACTCTTTTAAAAACCTGTTTCTGTTCAAGGAATACGAAGAAAGGAATCAAATAAGAAGAAACAGAGAGGAAGAACGTAACCAAGAGAGCAAGAAAAATTGGAAAAGCAACAAACCGAAGTAGAAGAAGAAATGCGGGAAACCGTCAAGGGGTTTGAGCGGGAACGTTCTGGTTCACTGAAGAAGACGAAGTTGGCCATATATATAGCATGTAAAATTTAGACTCAATAATATTTTATTATAAATCTATTTCCACCTAATGTTTAGAGAATTTTATAATAGTTTTTAATACAAAAAAGAGTTCTATAAAATAAAAATATTTAATTGAAAATTAAAAATTAATTTAAAAATAAATCTTAAAATCATATTAAATGTTTGTGAAATTATTTATTTGAGGCAATTTCATGTCATTTTTAATTACATTTTTCTTTTGTTATGTTATGATTTCAGGTTTTATTTTATTACTTTTCTTGTAAATTAAAAAATAATTATATTAAATTTATGTGAAATTATTTATTTGAGGCAATTTCATGCCATTTTTAATTACATTTTTCTTTTGTTATTCTATGATTTCAGGTTTTATTTTATTATATTAATGCTTTTCTTGTAAATTTATTGGACCTCTTATTTTTTCTTTGAACTAAATACAAGTTGTTATTTGTTATATAAGTCTCGTCCCTAAAATTTTTCATTTAAAACTTTTTTACTATGTTTTAAAAATTTTCATTTGTCCATTTTAAAAGGAATTTCTTCTAAAAAAATGTTTTAATTATCAAAAGTTTTTATAATTTTAAAGGAAATAATTTAAATTAATTTGGTGAAATTACAATTCATTTAAGAGAAATACATTCTTAAATATAATTAGGAAGAATAAATTATTATTGTTAAAATTTTAAATTTGTTTATCAACGTTTTAAAATAAAATAATGGAATGTTTAAATTTTAAGGGTGTGTAATATGAAAAAGTTGTGAATTCTTCACTTTATAAGAATATTTTATAAAGATAGTAGATGTAAGGAAGTTAGACTCGATTATGACGCTTTAGTTATATTTTTATGGTATTGCATATCATATTTTTACTAATTTGACATTTCTATATTAAGAATTATTTCATAGTTTGAATATTTTAAATTATATTAAGTCCATGTTTTGTATGAATATTTTAAGTTTATGTTTGATTAAACTTTTTGACTGAATGTTTTATTAATTATTTATTGTTGGCATTGTAAATTCATGGATTTATTATCAAGTTTCAAATTAGATTTTGATGGTGAACTGACAAAGGTAATCTTTATTTCTCTAATTGAGAAAGAGAATAAATATTTTCATTTATAAAAGCAATCATATAGAATTTACACTCTATCAAGTCGTGATTGAATATTAGAATTTTTGAATGAGAATCCTACAAAGATTTATGAAAACTTAAGAATGAGTAAGATAATCTTCTTGAGTTTATGTGACGAGTTGAAAAATTTATGAAGCTTAAAGGGAATAAGTCGTTTGATTGTGGTGGAAAAAGTGACAATTTTCTTGATGACTATAGGGTATAGTAAGACAACTAATGGCAATGCAGAATGCTTTCAATATTCCACCTGTACAACTTCAAAGCACCTTCTCAAAGTTTTAAATGCAATTAATCATCTTACAAAAAGAGCCATTACTCTACCTTCTTTTGCCAATGCACCTCTCGAGATTTAACATAATTTAAAATTCTTTTCATATTTTCATGTACATTTATATATTTAATTACTATTTTAATTAATAATTATTTTAATAGTTTATTTTATTTTTTAGGATTGTATACGAGCAATAAATAGTACACATATTGATACATATGTTCCGATCAATGAACAAATATTATATAGGGGTCAAAGAACTGATACAACCCAAAATATTATGTGTTGTTCATTTAACATGCTTTCTACATATTTAATAGTCAGATAGAAAGGTATTGCAAATGACTATCGAGTTTTTTAAAAAATATTGGCAAATCTCACGAATTAATTTCCTATGTCTCCATAAGATATTATATTATGTTAAATAAATACATTAATTATGATTATTTTTAATAACTTTTTGTTAATATTATGTTCTTTATATGTTACGAAAGTTCTATTTAGTTGATTCAAGTTTTTTTTTATAAAGAAAATTGATTAAATGAATAAATAGAGGTTACAAATAGAAGAGAGTTCCAGGATAAGAGCACTGAAACTACACAAACAAGAGAGCCTATCTCATCATATTAGCAGTAAACATTGTAAGAAAGAAGATGCATTATGAAAAGCTGCTTTCCAAGTAGGTCCTTAGATGCGAAGAGAGGAGCGTAGTGTTGGGCTGCATCGTTGTTGTAGCTTCTTCGTCAGAATGATCTCCTGAAC
>JANZLH020000362.1:507159-522710 GCA_026770325.2 Erythroxylum fimbriatum
AATTAAAGTCAGAAATAAACATATTTTTATTAAATTTAAAAATAAAAATATAAATATATACAAGTAATTTATTAAAATAAAAATTTAAAACATTAATAAAAACACGCCTGATTGACCAAGGAGACATCTGTGGAATCTGTCTTTACGCTCTCTCTCTCTATGTATGTATGTATAAAAGAAGAATTAAGGGTATTATGGTCATTTCATAGGCAAATAGGTTATAAAATTCGCAGTCAGCGCGCGTGGAAGAACAACACACGGCTAAGGGTTTTTTTGGCAGCAAAATTGAAAACATAAGGTTAATAGAGTAACATTTTATAACTCAGGGTTTAATTAACTACTTTCGTATAACACAGGGGTCGCTACAGCAATTTTGTCTATAATATTTCTTCTTTCAAATGTTTTAGTGGTGACATCTTCTGACCCCTAAGTTCTGCCGCAATGTCCTGGAGTAAAATGGCTACGTTTTATTCCGTATTCATCAATTAGTTGATGCTGGGTTGGCTTTGGACTTAGTTTTCAAGTTGTTGGACAGCACGGTCCGATCTGATACATTAAAGCAAATTAGAATACATGTTATCCACCTGATATACATATTGATAGCAGCTAAAAACCACCGACTGCACCCGCAAACATAGTACTACTGGATCTCGTCTCAATTAGTTTTCTTTCAACTTCTGAACTCACTATGATTATCCCATGTCCGAAACGAGTAGTCTGAATTGAAGCTGAGGTCTTTCAAGGTCAGGATAGATCTTATAGGACCTTGAACGCCTTTCAAGCTCGGAGACCTTTGCTGGTATGCACTGAGCTTCCCAAACCTGCCATTTCTTGCAACTTCTGAAGTTGCAGACGGTGTAAGATGGACCCTTTTCTTAGAAGGTGAATAGCTATCCGAGTATGCATCAAAACCACCAGTCCTTAGCTTTGGTGAGCTTATCGATCTTGCTTTTGCTATGGCAGATTCAGTCGCTGCCATGTAAGTCGGAACCACAGGAGATCTTGAAAAGCAATAGTCTTCTCCAAGTGAACTCTGCTTTCTGTGAAAGGACCTTCTTGGAGCTGTCATTGGACAATCCAATCCTTCAATGTGATGCTGTCTTGACAAACCTCTCAGCTTAGGTTGTTTTCCTCTATATTCCACTCTAGGCTTTGCATCTGAAGTTAAAACCGAGTCCAAATCCTCAAGTTCTCTACTTTTAGCAATCTGAGTATCTACCCATTGCTCTAACCAGTACTTCCATCTTCCATTTACCTTGCTTCGTTCAGTTTCTGCAGAATTCTGTAACATTTTTTTGTGCATAATGAGAAAGTGAATTTGAATATAGACAACAGCAAGATTTTAACTAGAAATTTTCAGGTTACTGCGATAATGGTGATTACAATTTGAAACATAGGAATCTGAAAGTAATGGATGTATAGAGATGGGGAAGGTTACCCGATGACCAAATGCGTACTCTCTGATACGCTCTCTCTTCATTGCAGCCTCTTTCCTGCTTAGAAACGTAGCATCTGCCTCTTCTTTGGTCAAGATGCTCCCATCCCATCGCTTTTGACTGTTCATGTCCATCTGAAGATACGATAGCTTGTTAACCTTGGAATCCTTGAAAGAACAAATGATCAATGACATCGAATCTGATTCGAAACAATATTCTGTTATGTAAAATCTTGTATTTCAACCACTGACCTTTATGATCTTGTCTTTCAAATTCTGTAAATCTTCTTTCTCATCCCATTGACAAGTTCCTTGGAAAGGTTGATTTCTCCTTGCACAGGTTTGTGACTGAATATTAATGATGGACTGCAAGCATTTCAAAGTACTGATAGCTTGACGTCTCACATTTCGGCCTCTAATGATAGCCTGAAGCCTCACTATACCCTTCAATGCCCGCAAAGCTTTTCTTGCCTGCAAATTCTCCAAATGATACTAATTCTTCTATTCTTATGGGATCGTGTAACAAAAATAAATTCAATCCCAGACAGAAAACAATCCACAACTCTTACAAGGTAACCCCGAAATGCAGTTTGAATTCGAAGGGCAGCTAATTCTTGAATCTCCGTCTGACATATTTGGGTGTAGGAGGACTCAGCGGGTTGCTTTATAATGGCTGAAACCTCTGTTTCATGGCAGTATTGATCAATAGCCTTAGTAACCCCAGTGAGAAAAACAACCTGAGCCGCCTTAACGGCAGCCTCAGCAGCAGCAGCAGAGGCTAGAGCAACACTTAAAGCATGCTTGTTATGCTCTTCCTCTGCATCAATCAGTGCTGTTCTTTCTCTTGGAGGTGAAGATGATGGTGCTTCAATGGCAGCTAGCCTGCTCTTTACCTTGAACCTTCCAAAGAATAACCATCTTCTTCTCTTGTCCTTCTGACAACGGTAATACACCATCAGTTACTCAAATTAATGGAAACTAAGCGATTGCAAGTGATGAAAACTCATGTACCTTTTCCTTTTTTGATTGCTTGTCCAAGAGAAAGAATCTTCTCACAAGATTGAACCAACTCTTCTTACCCATTAATGCACTATTTCTGACTGCAATAAGTCGGATGACTGATGATGATCTTCATGAGTATGAAACTAGCACCAATATAGCATGTATTCGTCACTTTCTTTGTCAAATCAATCCATTGGAACATTATGAAATGAAAGGAGAAAAAAAATTGATTTCATTGAGGAGAGTAGTTAACAAAAATACTGAGTGCCAAATCATATAAATCCGGAAATGAATGCATACTGTGGAGAATGACTTAGAGAAGAAACAAACGAAGTCATTCTATCACTGTCAAAGGCTGCCTATTACTCTCTCTCTCTGCAGTTGTTTTTGCCTTAAATCTGACAGTAAGTAAAATGCTGAATTCGATGTTGATAGTGGATGCAGGAATAAACTGATCGCTTACCATCCCAGGAAATCCAGTGATTTTGATTTACCAACGCCGATTCAAAGATTTGTCAACTCTTGGAAGTTACTGACGAGACCTCTGGAAATATTGAGACGAGCACAAAGCTACAAAGAGAAATCGTTAGTCAATGAAATAGATGAGTTGAAAGATGATTTTTTTTTTCAGCCTCGAGGAACTGAGATCACAAACATCAAAAGGTCTGCTGACTTTATGAGTTGGATGAAAATTCCTGATATGGGCATGTTGGTTTATCAGTGCAATCATTCATTTCATTTCATGATGAGTTTTTATCTGCTCAAAGTAGTGGGCCTTTAATAAAACCACCGTTTCTGAAGAAAGCTAGAAGCATCCTCTGTTTTCATGGAGGCAAACTCTGCTTTCTGAATTATGAAAAGCCTTTCTCAGCTTTATGGGACCTCTCATCTTTCCAACTTTCACGTTCCTCA
Organism: Erythroxylum fimbriatum; assembly: GCA_026770325.2. Classification (NCBI taxonomy): domain Eukaryota; kingdom Viridiplantae; phylum Streptophyta; class Magnoliopsida; order Malpighiales; family Erythroxylaceae; genus Erythroxylum; species Erythroxylum fimbriatum. The sequence continues at coordinate 510,509 of JANZLH020000362.1, forward strand.
ACCACTGTAATGTCCGTAGTGTCTGAAATTATCGTAGTGCCCTCTTCTTAGTTGATTATGATGGCCATTGATGGCTACTTTCTAGGGAAAGTTATGGCTATTCCCGGCTATGGATTATCAAAATACTGTCTCCTAAATTCATCATAATCATTATGCGAAGAGGAGTTGAAAAATTACTTCTATTCTTCTTCCTCTCCATTTCCAAAAGTTATTTTTCTATACTTCGTCTCTGTCATATTTATTGTGCAAACTCCTGAAGAAAGAAGCAAGTCCAAGGGCAGGTTGTTGAATGAGTCTTACTCCTGCACAGAGTTGGAAACAGACAGGTAGTGGCATTATTGAGGGAAGTTGGGATGAATGAAATGAAGAGAAAAATTCAGGACAGGAGGCATTGAAAGCCAGCTGTATGAGGGCCCTGGAAAAGCAAGTGTGACGATTCTTTATCATCTTTTTCAGGTTCATAAAAGTTTAGTCCTTCACTTGTAGTTAAGATGGTACTTTAGGCTTTAGAGTTTCTTGGATTCACAGAACTTATAGTTACCAACAGTGGACGATCCTCTGTTTCTTACACTATTCCCTATCTGGTTCCATTGAATCTCAACCATCCATTTATGTGAGACCTCAGCCGTTCATTTATATGAGATCCACATAAATAGATTGCTGAGATTCAATGGAACACGATAGGGAACAAGGTTGTCTACATAAATGGATGGCTGAAATTCAATGAAACAAGATAGGAGACAGAGGATCCTGACATTTGCCAATAACATTTTTTCAAATCAGTATAATTAAAAAACAGCGAACAATAATCTCAATCTCAGTTCCAATTTTAATTTTAAGAAGGGGTGACATGATTTGTCGCCCTAACTTGACCAACTCAATTTAACCAAAGTTTACAAATTCAAGTTGAATTGATCGGTCTTCGATATGAATTTCATTTTTAAAAATTTCTTAGGCTAAATTTAAATTTGACCGATTGCTAGTATATCTTTTATTATTAGATAATTAATAATTATTTATCTTTCGAGTATATATTAAATAAATTGTCTCACTCAATACCTATAATCCGACTTTAGTTAATAAATGATCTTGTCCAAACGAGTTAGTTTAGCCGATTTGATTGTCATATTTTTTAAAGAGACTAGCTTTACCGCTTACCACTCAGACCACTCTTGAAGCAACAAAAGCAAGCAAATTCTCTTACCCTTTAGGAGCATTCATCTTATTCTTTACCCATATATGCCAAGACAAGCATGTAATGTTCTCTAGTCAGTGCTGAACATGCTTCAGTTGGTTCAGACATGTGAAGTGTTCCTGTTTTAATAGTTCCCGCCTGGTCCGTCAGAGGCTTAATCTCGAATTCCATCAAAATTCAAAACAGAACCGCTCCCCCTCCCTTACGTTGTTTCTCTGTACGGATACCTATAAAACGAAGGGACAGTAAAAACTCAGCGTAGACCACGGAAGGAACCGTCCAGAGCTTGTCGTCACGTTTTATATTTGATAAAAAAGTGTTGTTACTTGTTAGTTTAAAAAATTTCATCAATTAGTTAATTTAGTACGGAATTGACTTATAATATAATATTATACTCATTTCGATTAATATCAAATACCATTTTAAGTAATTTTTTAAATTTATGAAATAATTCTTGTCTCCAAAAATTATAATAATAAATAATGCTTTTAATTTTAATTTAATTTATAAAATTAATTTAATAATTATTAATAAATATAATTAAATTTAAAATATATAAATTTCAAATAAATTTTAATTTAATAATTAAAAATATATAAAATAAATATTAATTTTTAAATAATATTTTTTAAATTATTTATTTTAAAAAATTAAATATTTTATTAATACTTTATTAATAAATATTAAATAAAATATTAAATAAAATTAAATAAAAATAATTTATTTTTAAGTTTGTTTAATTTATAATTATTATTAGTAATAAAAATATTTATTATTATTTTAAAATCAAAAATTAAAAATTTACAATAATTATAAAAGTTGAAGTAAATTAAATAACTAATTAAAAAAACTTTGAAAGGAAAAGGGAAGGACAGAAAGAGGGAGATTTTAAAAATTTTGCAAAAAAGTCCCCATATTTTTAAAATTTCCTGTACCTGTCAATATTTGACCGATATTTTGAATACCGGTCGGTAGCGACCAGTATCATCCAAAACGAGCCGGCACCGACCGATACTTAAATCCGATACGACCAACCTTTTATTTCGTACAAATTTTGGTCCCGTACAAAATGGTATTCATATCTTTGATCAATATCCCAATGAGAATCCCACGAAAATGTGTGGTAAAATTCATCTATTCTTAAATGTAATTAATTTGAAATAGCTAGAATTAAATTTTTATATCTTCACCACTAATTCATCTGTATTATTTGATATCAGATGTTGAATATTTCTCAGAACATTAAAGGTCTCCCATTACATATACAATGTTTGTTCAGAAGGTGATGAAGAAGCAGCTAGCTAAGAACTATTACAGTTTCTTCCATACTTTGATGACTTCTTTAATAGAAGATTCCCAAGTCCTTGCCATATCTTGAAGACAAATGGGTTCTGAGAATTCACCAAGATGTCTGCTAAACCTCCGGTTTATAATCACTGATAAATCACTGCTCAGGAAGTTGTTAGCGACAGATCCTAAATATTCTTGGTTTTGCTTGAATCTAATGTTAACTAGATCATTATGAGTTTCCAATTTCTCACCTCTGAAAGACATTTGAATCATATAGTCCCGAACCGTCTTTCGAGTCATCTATGATTACTGGAGATGATGCTGGATAATTGGCAGGAACTAGTAATCGTAATGGTCGAACAGTGATCTGTAGCAGTGGCAAGGATACCAAAGTTCAGTGAACAGATAATCAGAATTTCAAGAGGCCATCTTCAACTCTTACCATCTCACTAATCTTGTTAAACAGAATGGAGGAAATTCTGACAGTAGTTCCTTCAATGCCTCCTCCAGATAATGAAACAGCATCTTCAGTTGAATCCAACTCTACCAAAATGTCAGAGAACTTCTTGTTAATGCCCGTAATCTCATCCATCAGCCTGCTGCGAATCTGCAAAATGACAAATGGATAGCCAATTTAGAGATGTTGAACAGAAAAACATCCAGTCAATATCTAAGTGGGAAGATATAGTTTGGAAAATCATGAAGCACAAGAATTAGTTTACAGACAAAAGTAAAGATAAGTCTCCACTGTTAAGGAGTTCTAAGGTGAAATTTCAATGACTGACAACCTCCTTCCCTGATGGACCATGAATTTGTTTTTTGGAGTTTAACATAGAAAAGTTTTTTAAGTCTTTCAGATTATGTAAACTAGCATGAAAGCTGAAATTAGATAAAAAGGACACCTAATTTCAGATTTTGATCAGTAACTCTAATATCATAATTAAGCATACGTTCAAAGAGTATGCAGAAGATCTGCTAAAGCCCCTTTGACAGTCACTTCTCCGTATAATCTAGGAACTACTATACAAAAGCATGTGATCTTCAGGTTCTTCAAAGTCCACGAACAGCAAAAGGAGGAGAACCGGATAAAGCAAGCAGAATTATGAAGTAAACTTTACAAATAATAAAACAAGAGCAGGTGTTGCATGTACCTTAAACCTTCGATCCATGTTCTTGGATGTTCGACTAACTGATTCACATACGTTATCTGCAGTATTAAGTGCCTCTGGAGATGATAATTTTACCTAGAAAAGGATTGAAATGTAACAACTCAAAATCTGCTACATAATGTTTAATGGAAAACCACTGCCAAGGTAAATGTTATCTTTTAGGACTTACAGAACTTTTATTCAACGGAGAGAGTAAACATCAGAAGATGATAATCAGCATGAAATTATGAGATTCCAAGAAATAAGACTCATACTGCTTTATTAAAGTGTTGAATTAGTTCCACTGTATCAGCTGAACTTTGGCAGGCATCAGTAGCAGTGGCAGAACTCTTCTCTGAGAAGTACCAAAATCAAAACAAATGCTCATAATCTAAACTCATCCTGTTGATAAAAACATTAGTATGATTGGAGCAGATGTGACAGAAATATAAACTGCCAACAACTCAAGCAGATGTGCACAAGAACAACATTACATGGTTCATCAAAATCAGTATTTTGATTGAAATATCTTGTATAACACACATCAATATATGTACATTTCCCACATTTGTATACAATATAATTGCAGTTAAGTATAAACTGATATCCCATGTTTTCTACCAGAAACAAATAGGAAAGAAAGCACTAAATGTTTATAGACACTGATTTCAATTCATTGTCAAATAAAGTCGGACCTGCACCTAACCATATTTCGAGCCGGGATCAATCCATAGATATCAATAGAAAAAAAAGAAAGAAAAAAGGCACTCATGTGAATGAAAATCTGTTACAGTCTATCAGACTTGATACTATACACAGGTTTTGCCCTGCAAAATATGGTTGGAACAATTATATTACGGTCAATACAAACTAAGTGCATCAAACGTGCACAAGTTCTGCGATCCTCCATGATCTTACTGAAGTAAGGAAAAGTGATTATGATCAAATTATGACATAAATCCCGAGATTGTTTCCATATATTGGGAACAAAGAACAAATTAGACTAAAATTCGAAGAAAAAAAGCATCTATGTATGTCCAAAACTTGTATAAGAACATAAAAAGAATGCATTTCAGGTATATATCAGGTTCTGCATTTTATATAACTCGTCTGGAATCATTTACCCCGTGTACCTGAGGTATTGGACTTGTTAACATTACAAGAACCAATCTCAGTATCTTTATCCATCTTCCTGAGGAATAAATTACAACAACACTATGTTACTTAACTACTAGGAAATCAAACCATTATTTCTTGAAACCAATGTATCATACCAACACTCAAATTTTACTATAATTTGATCTAAGGCGATTCAAAAGAAATCAAAATACCCACGAACTAAAACAAGTAAAAGTTAAAGAAATTAATAGAAGAAGTTATGGAAAAACACTGCTTCTTGATACTTACCAGTTCAAGGGTTCAAGCACGAGATAAATGGCAGAGTTATGGAAAAATACTGCTTCTTTGATCCAAATACCCACAAAATGAAACAACTAGAAGTTGAAGAAAATAATGGAAGAAGCAGAATAAGACACAAAGAAACACTAAACTCAAATGGGTCACAAGCAACAAACCGAAAGATTAAAACTTTCACTACTTTTCTCTCTTCCTACTCCGACCCTTATTCATACTAACCAGTTTCAAGTCCTCAAGCTGGAGATAAAAGCGAGGGATGTGGAAAAGACTGGTTTTTGATCCAACAAAGGTCTGTTAAAACCTATTTTCTGTTCAAGAAATCCAAATATGAAAAGAAGAAAGCAAAGAAGAAGAAACAGAGAGCAAGAACGTAATCAGTAGAGGAAGAAAAATTGGAGAAAGCTACAAACCAAGCAGAAGAAGAAATAGGCGTAACTGTTGAACAGTTGAAGGATTTGAGCGGGAACGTCTGTAACATAGAAGAACACGAAGTCACTATACATAGCATGCAAAATTTGGATTATTAGTTATATTTACATTTAATAAAATTAAAAATTTTAAAATATAATTAAAAAATTTCTATAAATAAAAATATATGAAATAAAAATTAATATTTTAATTTTAATTTAATTTATAAAAACTGAGTAGCTTAGAAAAACATATCAATTTATTAATAAATTGAGAACTTTTTAATCATAAATATTATTACAATAAATTAAACTTGAGAGTTAAAAATTAAACTAGCAAATTAATCGATTCAAAGTTTTTACGGTTGAATTAACTAAAATGATTCAACTTTTTAATCATTATTATTAAATAAAAAAAGAATTAATTGCATTACGAATCATTAAAACTTTGGTAAATAAAGAAAATTTTATTCATTTTTAAATAATTATTTATTAATTACAAAATATTAATTTATTTATATTTATATCGACAAATCTCAAGTCAACAATACTTTTTATTTGTATTGTTGACTTGAGATTTATTCAGATTTCTAATTTTATTATACAATTAAAGTATATATTAATGCACTCGTCTCATAGTTTTATTAAGTTTAATAGATATTTTGGTAATTTATTTGAAGCCATCTTATGTAGTGTTCATTATACCTTACAGTTTGTCATATTATGATTTCATATTTTATTTTGTTATATTAATAATCATTTAAAGTGGTTATGACTGAGCTTATTGATCTTTCCTCTTTTTTCTATTTTTATTATTCATCTTGTTATATATAATCTGAAATTGACGGTACAAATTTGAATTGATCAGATTTTAAATAATGTTCAGATTTAAAAAGATTACCATGCATGAATACAATAACAAAGTAGTTTTGATTATGAAATTTTAAAAAGATTAGAGTAAATATTTATTTTAATCAATGATTTAAAAATAAATTAATTCGACCGGTTTAATAATGAAAACTTTGAACCGGTCCAATTTTTAATTCGGTTTTTAATTTTTTGATTCAATTCAGATTAATAATTTTGACTGTTAAAAACGGATGAATTTACTAATTAATCGATCAGTTTTTATAAGCTAAGTTTATTTTTCGATCGATAAGGATAATCTTTTTAAATAATTTTCTAAATTTTTTAATTCTATGCAATATTTAACTGATTTTAAAATAATTTAATACGGAGTAAACATTTTAATCCTGCTAAAGAATCAGCTCTAATGCTTAACTTTTTCAACTGTTTTTTTATTCCCACTAACTGCATTATTTGAACAAGAGAATATTTAAAAGTAAGCAAATAATTTGTATGAAAACCAGGAAGAACAATTTCTTCTCTCTTGTTTGATCACTAAGAAAGCCAAAAAGCTCATAATCCTAGTTTCAGGGTCAGCGACGGTCCTGCAAAATCCTGTTTCTGGTTTCCCGGAACACTAGTTCCTGGAAGACCAGCATTGGCAATAGTATTCAGATTATTGGCAGCAAAAGAACCTCCGATATCATCAATTCTTGGCCTAGCAACCCAAAAACTGTTGTTTAGTGTGGATGGGTACATAACAGTCGATCCGTACTTGGGTTCTGGAACAGAGAAACCCGAGTTATGTGCAGGTTTCTGAATCATAGAGTGCAAGTTAACACGTAGAGGTGATCTACAGGCAGGAACATGAACAGGAACAAAACCTGACCGGAGTGGGAATTGATACAGGGAACTAGTATTGTTCATGAGCCCAAACCAGGCTGATTCCAGTTCTTTCCCATGTTTCAGGAATGCTCTTTGGCGTTTGTGGGCATTTTGATGGCCTCCCAGTGCTTGTGAGCTGCTGAACTTCTTCTGACAGAATTTGCAAATGAAGGATCTGTTCTCTGCCTTCTTTTCACTGCCCTCACCTGGCAATTCCAAACTTTTTGGAACGTTTCTTCTCGGGAAATCCAACATTTCTTGTTCTTTTCTTGGATTCAGCATCAACTTCAAGACCCTTCCCAGATAGCTTGAGATCAAGCCAGGAATCTTTTTCAGGATCAACCTGGAGTTGACCTTTTGTGTTGATGGTGTAAAACCGTAGGGTTGGATGTGGAAATGAATCATAGGATAGGGCAATTTATAGAGTTACAATTGAAGTTTTGCATCTTCTAGAGATAGAAGTTGCATCCTTGGAAGATGGAAAACCAATAAAGTAGGAAACCTTAATGAGTTCTTTAATCTCTAATATGCATCCAATTACTACTTTTTCCTAGTTAGGGTTGGCAAATTAAGCATGTTCTATATTCAACGAGTCATACTCGAATAGATCGAACTTTAAAACGAGTTCAAACTTGAAAATGTTCACCCAATTCAGATAATTCATTAAAACAGTATTATTTTGGTGAATTAATAAAATGATATTATTTTAGTCTCGATCTTAATTTGACTAAGATTTATATTGAGAATAAGTCATTAATTTATAAATTAGTTCACTCAAACATATTATCTTTCATATTCTTAACTTATTTTAAAGTTTAGAAAACTAAGCCATGGACGGGAACCGTTTCAATTTTGGCTCACTCCTCCGGAGTTTGTGACTGTCGCGGTTCTTGGTGATGCTGTTGGCGTCATGTTTGTTAGGGACTAGTTCCCTTTTCTATTTGTATTTTTCTTTTCTTTGCACCAAAAAAAAAATCAATTTCCAAATTATTGGTTATAATCAATTTTATAATTTCCAACCAATTACCAGCAAAATTGTCATAGATGACCAGGCAACTATAATAAAAATGTCTTTGCCATTTGTTTCTCTTCTAGATCTTCTCAAGTTTTCTTGCTTAGTCAGTGAAAAATGTTGGAATTGCTACTTACAAAAGAAAACTATATATAAGTGAATTAATCACACTATTAAGTATAAATTTAATAAATTTTTATATACCAAAATAAATCAATCAATTTTCATTTAGAAATATCTTTTTTCATTTAAACTTTAAATTCTTCGGTAAATAAGGACAATCTTTGTTAATTATCATTCAAAAGGGACAATCTTTATTAATTATAAATCAAATTCTTTAATTTTATTTAATCTTTAGTCAGTTTTATGATGGCCTTCGTTGAGATATGGAGCCTGATAAAATAACATAGACTTTACACCAAGCCCACGATCGCGAATTAGGTCTTTTGTATTCTCCTGGGCGTATAAATACGTTGTATTCTCCTAGTGTACCGACGTTGAAAATAATTCACAACGAATAAAATCTCTAGCCGCCCGTGGACGTAACCATATTTTAGTGAACGACGTAAATCTGTGTGTGTTTACTATTTTTGCACTTATTTCTTTGGTTGTCATGATTGATCGTTCGTAACAGGTCTAATATCGGTTGGACATAACCTTAAACTTCTTCTTTTATTGGTTTAAATTCTACTCCTTTTTTAAAATATTGGTCTCTATGCAATATGGTCATAATTAATCAACAAATAATATTGAAATTATTAATTAATTTATGAAAATTTGATATTTAATTATATTTCTTAAGTAAATCAAAGTCTTCTATAAATATGGCTAAGTACTTAGAGTCCTAAATCATCCTTTCCCACTAGAATACATATCTTAGTGAAGTAAGTACAGATATGTAAAATTTATGGTTGTAACAATCGATAAGAATGCACAAAGATAAATCTAAACAAAGTTGGTAACAAACATTGAATTGGATCGAATACAAATTTTTTTTTTATCAATTTTAAGAAAAAGTGACATCATATCATTTAATATTTTAATTGATTTGATTTAAATTAATTCAATTTTTTGATTAATTTAAAATTTTATTTGTTAACTTAAATTGGGTCGAATTTAAAATAATTTGTTATGCCTTAATAAAGGACTAGTTGGGCAAAGTATAACAAGATAAAACAAAATTTATTAAAGAAAAAGCAATACATAATGATTACTAAACTATTATCAAATTAATGAGAAAAGGTCAACTAATCAAAGCCTAAGTGACAAATCAAGTCCCAAGCTTCCACTTTGTTGACTCTGATTCTTCTTGGAAATCATGCTAGCTTCTTCTCGATGCCCACTAATCTCCAGAGACTGAAACCCTCCATTTCGCAGTTGGTGTATTGCAGATTGCTGCTGCTCCACAATCGTTTGCTTTGACCAACCATTGTTGAGACCGTGACCAAAACCTCTGTGAAGATAATGGCTACTATAGGGTTTCTGAATCATGGACCGAAAGTTAAACCCTGAGCCTAAGTTTTTTGCAGGAGAAGAATGCAAATGAAACCTTGAGATCTCTGATGCATATGGATATAACATGTACTTGGCCTGGTCATAGTTAGCCATAGCAGCATCATTCATCAACTTTTCTCTCTTCTCTATTGTTCGCTCGCGTCTGTGGGCGTTTTGATGACCACCTAAGGCCTGTGAGGTCGAGAACTTGTTCTTGCAGTACTTGCACTTGAATACCCTGTTCGAAATCTCTTTTGAAGAACACCCTTCGTAGAAGTCCATCAAGTTCAGATCGAACTTTGGCCTCTTATTGGTGTCTCCGTCACTGGGGCTTGGATCCAATGACTGGGTTGATTCTGGTTCGCTGGTTTCTGGTGTGACTAATACGTTAGTGGACATATTTTTCAGGGAACCTTCGGGCCTTTCCTGCTCAAGAGAAGACATTGAAAGAAACAGATTAAAGAGATATGAGAGCTAAGTGGGGTTTAGGGTTTGAGACAAAGGAGTTATTTAGCTACTTGTATTTTATAGAGGAAGAAGGTAAATTCTGAATTTTCCATTTATTGAAGTAAATCTCTTCTTGCATGTAATGAAAAGACATTAGAAGAAAAATAATTAAGAGACCTTAGTTTAAAAAGCTTTTTTACTTTTGACAACTCGGTTAATCTTTGATATGATTCACCTTATATGGTGGGATACTAATAAATGTTTAGTTCTAAAGTTTAATGAGTAATTAGCTTGATTAAGATAAGTTTTGTGATCATTTCAAGAGTAAAAGATGTAAACTTCCCTTATAGTTTAAGAAAATTTAAAAAAAGAATATAATTTTTAATTCTTTTTAAAAAAACTAACTTAAATTTTTAAGTTTTTCGTAGAAGTTCATTTCTTAGACTTTCAGTTAAAAAATAATGATAAAACACACATAATATGAACATCAAATATGGACCAAATTCTTAAAATCGAACCGAATTAATTAAATCTAACTTAAGCCAAAAATTTTATCATAATTATCTTAAATAATTAATTTAAGTCAAATTTAATTTATTTGGACCATGTTTATCAGAGGTCTACCTCTTTTACCTTAATTACAATTTCCCTTTTCATTATTTGGTGACTTAAGCACCGTGCATAATTATATTTCCAATTTCGTGTCTATCTTAATGATGATTCTAATCTGAAGCTTTGTTTTTATTAGAAGATTAGGATACACTGATAAGGCATATATTTCTTTTGACTTTGGACCAAAAAGGGAAATTTTTTTGAAATTTGAACTTTTGGGATGGTTTTAATTAATGAGTTAAATTAGCTTCCATATTTGGAACTAAACTAGTTAATTATTTAGTCCCAAGCTTGAATTGATGTTTTTCTTGTTTTCTAAAATCATTTTTAAGTTCAAAGTGTCCTTATTATTTTTTTTATACGAAACATTTTACAAGTGATCATTTTAATTTTATTAGTTTTTAAGGTCCAAAATTATGAAAATTAATTTTAGAATTAATTACATAAAAAAACTCAAACTTTTGTCAAATATTTAATTATAGTGCGAACTTCAAAAAATAGTAATAAAATGCCGACATAGTGCGAACTTCAAAAAGTAGCAATAAAATGCTCAAACTTTCAAATTTTTTCAATTATAACCCGGCGCTGGTGTTTCTATTAAGTTCAAAAATGACCTAAATCAAATTATGTAGTCCCGACGACCTTATTAATGCAGTACGTTGTAATGTGAGAATAGTTAAAAAAATGTAAAACAAATGATTGAGGGCATCGGAAGAATAATAGATAACGTTGGGTTAAAATTGAAGAAAATTAAAAATTTGAACATTTTATTTTCACTTTTTGAAGTTTGGGCTAGAATTTAATTTTTTTTGAATATTTTATTACTACTATTTAAAGTTCAGGCTATAATTAAAAATTTGACGAAGGTTTGAGCTTTTTTGGCAATTAACCCTTAATTTTATAAGAACTGACTTATTTGGCAAATAACTAAATTAATTTGATTATGATGCGTGAATCAAATTAGCAACTCTATGAAATGTTTATTTATATCTTCTTTTTTCTATAATTGAATATATATATATATATATAACCACAAAAAATTCAAAGAAAATTTTACTCTTAGAAATCCACTTTCTTTCTAAAATTGGTCTGAATAATTAAAAAATGATTTAAAAAGGATAGAATCAATAAAAATATAAGAAGAATAAAATATGATATTCAAATTTTTAGTTTCATTGATACGTTCTGACTAATAATATGCTTAGGTACCTTAAAATGATTCCACCATGAAAAAAAAAATCTGAAAATAATTGCCAAAATTCATGCCTTCTCAAAAGGAATCTCAAGATAATGTCTTATGATACCATTCCATTATTTATGGGTGGAAGTTTGATGAGGCACAATCAAAGTCATTGTCTAATATTAATGCTTAATTAATTAGAAGGATCATTACAGTTTTGGAAATCAATTACAAATTGAATGGAATATTAGTTGAATTTGAATATCCATG
>JANZLH020000362.1:522810-538493 GCA_026770325.2 Erythroxylum fimbriatum
GTAAACGAGTATGGGGGGTGGTATCCCCATACCCGCCCCATACTCAACGGGTATTTTTGTTAACCCCCCATACCCGCTCCACGGGTAAAAATTTGCTCCCCATATTCGCCCCTGTTCGGGTAATTTTATCGGGTACCCATCGGGTTCGGGTACAATTGCCATCCCTATTAATATTAAAACTATTTTTCAGCTTATAAGTTGACTTAAACTTTTATTTTAATTTCTTTTGTTAACATTTATTTGGAATTATACATTTTGAAAATCCCAATGTTTTAAAAAATGAACTAGTTCGATCAGTTCAAGAGTAAAAATCTAAAATTAGTAGCTTGATTTAGTTTAATAATCTTTGTTGTTAAAACTGATCATTTTATTAATTAATTACTTTTCGTAAACTAATCAGTTTTTATATACTAAAATAAATTGATTAATTTTCATTTAATAGTCTCTTTTTTTAACTAAACTTTAAATTTTTCTGTGAATAAGGATAGTCTTTTTTAATTATTTTTCAAATTCTTTAATTTTATTTAATCTTTAACTAATATTATGACGGTCTAATATTGGTTGAACTTTTTAAAACTTAAATCTTTTGTCTTACAAGTTTACTTCTAGTCTGGTTTAGAAAACATTGGAACTTTTTAAAACTTAAATCTTTTGTCTTATATTTTAACATGCCTTGAATATAAAATGTTAAATCACATGGCATTTATGATTTTTTATAAGAATAAAGTAAATATAAAAAATTAATATAATTATATCTTATTATTATAAATACACATTTTGACATTGTCATATAATTATATCTTATTATTATAAATACGCATTTTGATTTTGTCTTCTCAAAATTTAATTTAGCCATAACCTAAAATGCATTTATACCGTCAGTAACACTAAAGAGGGTAACAAAAGATTTGCATCTTAAGATGGATAAGCCAGCAGATCAACAACAGTCTGATGTATTCAGCTGATAAAATCTAATCTCACAGAAGGCCTTCTGCTACTCAATGCTTCAAAAAGAGCACTCACCATCCTATTTCACTCCTTTCTCAAATAAAAAAGAGTAAACATAATTTGACCAACACAACAATTGCAATGTGAATTACATGTGCTTCAACAATTCTTCATCATTTGTAGAATTCAAAGTCCGTGTCAGGCTTCTTCACATTGGCTCTGTAACCTTTCTCAAAGTCCTTTGGAAGTATAACGTACCTGTTCTTCCGTACTGCATGCATTCCAGCTTCTTGACAAATAGCTGCTATCTGTAAGCAGATATCCAGTTATGACGAGGACAAGATTCTATTCAATATTATGGTGGATATATTGAGCACTGGGGGTTAAAATTGAATTCCAAGAATCATTATAGAAATATTCGACAAGATAAATATAAGAGGTGCATGCCTCACTTTGTTCAGGCTGCACGCTTCTTGCAAACTAATATATTAGTATCAAAAACTAAAGAAAATGCTGTAGCATTTCTCACAGTTCACATTCACTAACAGAAAGATTGATAACCACATACAATAATCACACAATAACTAACACAATATGAAGAGAAACCCAACTAACCTCAGCAGCACTAATTTTATCAGGCCGAGAAACATAGTCTTCCAAGTCCATCTCATCACTTAGATTCATTTTAGAAGTGCAAACCTGTACAAAGAAAATTAATAATTTCATTTAACAGTCAATTTATCTATAGAAAGGAATCTTGCATGATAATGAGACAAAAGATTTTCTTCTTCCAAGAAGATAAATTCACAGGCCGTGTAAAAGAAAGTTTACCTGGAAAACAAGCCTTTTCTGCCTTCTATCAGGCAAAGGAAATTCAATTTTCCTATCCAGCCTTCCGGGACGTAGAAGTGCAGGGTCCAAAGTGTCTGCTCTATTGGTTGCCATTATGACCTTAACATTAACAGTTTGGTCGAAACCATCCATCTAAAGTACATTTCAACAAGGAAAGCAGGAGTTGACTGCATCAGCAAAATGACTAAACAGACTTAAGACTTAACAAACTACATATTCAGTCATTTTTAAACAACTTAGTTTGACAAACTTATATTACCTTAGTTTAATTTGGGTGTAAACCATTTTAGACAATATATACATTTCCACAAGACTAATTACAAGATCTCCAATAAAAAACCTGATTGAGGAGTTCCATCAAAATACGCTGAACTTCTCTGTCAGCACCGGTTTGAGCATCAAACCTTGCAGTAGCAATGGCGTCAACCTCATCAATGAAAATAATAGCAGGAGCATTCTCTTTTGCTAGTCGGAAAACATCACGAACCATGCGAGGACCCTTAAAGTGGAAAAATGATTGCATTAAAAGGTAGAACTTACTACAATTACTTAAATGTCAGTAAAAAGGTATAACTCAATATGAACTAAAATCAACTGAATTACATGTTTTCATAGCATGATTTCAATACTTGAGACATAAATCGTTAAAAATGAATGCTCAAGCAGTTGGTAAAAGCATTGACCTATATACACATACATGAATATAGTAAATATAGCTTGTCGGTGTATGCACATACATACCTCACCCAAGTATTTCTGGACAAACTCAGAGCCAACAACTCTAATAAAGGCTGCAGTTGTATGATTAGCAACAGCCTTGGCCAGCATAGTTTTTCCAGTACCAGGAGGACCATAAAGCAATACACCACGAGGTGGGTCTATACCAATTTGCTTGTAAAGCTCATGGTGAGTAAGTGGCAACTCAACTGCCTCACGGATTTCCTGTTTCTGAATGTCACATCCTCCAATATCCTAAAACAACCATAGGAAAACTGAATCAAACTAAGTTTCCAAATCAATAAGTCCTTGTAGGACTCGCTCAAAACATGAATTTCAAAACAAGAGCAAGAAACACGTAAAATATCCAGCTTGAATTTTTACTCAAATTTAGGCGTAAATTATCCTATAGTTTCTCTGCCAGAACTTTTTTTTTCCTAGCACAAATCTTGAACCACAAGTCAATTTCCCTATTCCGATTCAACCTAAATTAAATCCCTAATTCGACAATTAGAGAACTCTAAGAAATGAAATTCAGCTTCACTTGCTAATTTATCCTTCAAGCCTGAATTTTTCACCTAGTTCTAACTTCTAACCACAATTTAATTTTCCAAACCCTACCCATTTCAATCTACGCCCCAATACATCCAATTAACCAAATAAAACCTAATTCAACAAATTCGACTTACATTATAAGTAACATCAGGCTTCTCCGACTGACTAAGGAGCGAAATACTCGAATCAGCCTCTGGGGGCAGAACATCGACAAGGGCATTAGAATGGCGGTGAAGCGCCACCGAGGCCGAGGGCTTCAACAACTCTCTATTAATCGTACTAAGAATCCGAACATAGTAGTTTGATCCCGTTGTAGAACCCACAATCCCGTTGTTTTGATCCACCATCTCCATGAACTGGCCGATGACGAGAGGCACCGATTGGATCCGCTTGACCTCTTCTTGGGCGCGAAGAAGTTCTCGCTTGAGATTCTTCTGTTCGTCTTTGATGTACTCTTCTTGGATGTCGATGAACTCGAGCTGCCGTTGGAGAGACTTGAGGCGGCTATAGAGATCCTCCTCGTCGGTGGTGGACAAGTCGGAAAGGTCGGATTTTGTTGCCGAAATCGATGGTGGGAGTTCCAGTGAGGGTTTGGGATCGAGTACCATCTCCGACGATGACATGATTATAGTTTGTTCTATTCCTTTATCAGAGAGAGACAAAGAAGTGAAGTGAAGAAGAGTAAGATTTGAGAACAATTTATACAAGCCTATACGACGTCGGTTTTATCCCAAGCTTGATTATGTTGAGACTTGAGATTGTATTATTTTTCTCCTAATATTGTTTGTCATGTGGTGCACCTCTGTTATTATTTTTCTGTCACATTTACGCGTAGATTTATGAAAAATAGCTTTTTTATTATATAAAAATAAGGTTGTGTATCATCAAAATTTTCTAAATCCCGCTTTATCACGAAACTTCAGAGCAAATATAATAATGATGACGTTGATAATGAATATTGTTCATGAAATTTATGTTTTTTCAAACAATTAGATAATTGTTTAAGTAAACTTATTACTATTACTTATTTTTAAAATAATAGCAAAATATAAGTAAAATTAATATATAAGTAAATTAATCAAATATTATTAATATAATAATCAATTAAATATTATTAATAAATTTTAATTTTAATTTTAAATTAACTTAAATTATAAGTTAAATAATCACAATAATATAAAAATATATTTAAAAATTAAGTTAAATTTAGTTTCGAATGACAATATTTAATTGATTTTTATATAAATATCACTTTTTGGTAATTGTTATTATTTTATCAATAATCATTGTATTAAAATAAGATTAAACTCGCCATTTCTTAACGACGAAGTTACGTCAAAGCGCATACAAAAACAGAGGAAGAAGAAGACATGGATACGAATCTCATAGGTGCTATAGACCCAAATCGAAGGAGATGAAGAGGTTGTCTGCAACAATCTTGGTTGTATTGCTTTTTCATTTTGGGTATTCTGAATTGGGTCTCTGCAAAGAAGATTCACTCATAAGGATGAAGCCTGGTGGGGTTCGCGATTGCCACGGTTCTGAAAACAGCGCTGAGATTGAAAGCCTTGCTCGTTTCGCTGTCCAAGAGCACAACAAAGAACAGGTCTTTCACATCTCGTTGTTTTGGTTCATTTTACTGATCTGTAGTCTTAGTACTTTTCTTTTTCATTCTTTAATCTGGAATTTTTCATGTTTTGATTCAAAGTTTTAACCTTTTGTATTTTTGCTAATGTCTCTTGATTGATTCGCTTCAGAGTCTTAATTACTCTTGAAGCTTTCTAATTTGGCACTAAAAGAGAAAGCTTTCAATTAGGAGCGTTTAAAGTAGAGTTGTTCTCTGTAGAATCAGAGTTTGATTTCAAAATCATAATAAGTAGTTTATAGGGGAATAGTTCATAATTTGGAAATTCCAGCAGCCTATACATTCTACTTGGAGTGAAAGGGGGCATAGAGGATTATAACTTGTTTGGTTATCAACAGCAGGATGAGTTAATCCAACTAATGTGGGACGAACAGTAGAGAATGTATATGCTGGAATTTTATAAAATGAAGTAAAACAAAGAAATATGTCTAGGAATCGCTTCTTCTAGGGTTTGATTTCTATTAGAAGTAATCAAAGTAGACTTATAACTAGTTATATTGGAATGATTCTTTATTCGTAAATTCCAGCGACCTATGCATTCTACATGAAATGGAATGGTGTCCAGAGGATTATTTACCTATAAACAGCAGGATGAGTTAATGAAACTGATGTAGGATGGTCAGAAGAAAATTTATATGCTTATGGAATTTCAGAACAAGGGCTGGAATTTTATAAAAAAAAAGCAATGTAAAGAGATACGTCTAGGAATCAGTTCTAGGGTACGTCTTGCTCATTCTTTTAAGGATATTTTCGATAAGAGTGATTCATAGATTGGGAGTGATTCCTATAGCTATCACTTTGTTTTACTTTTCTTTTAAAATAAAAGTTTCAACCTTAAAAATTTCTCTTTTGTCTATTCTACATGTGTGGTTTGCGCATGTAAACGACTCTTGAAATTGGGCACTGATCATTAAACAGAAGTGTTTGTTTGCCTTTTCAGGGGTCCTTAATAATGTCCAGTTATAGTTTGACTTTTTGGCTGTTGCAGTGGATTGAGAAATAAGGACATGAAATTGGCAACTTATTAGTTTTTCTCGAAATGTAATTATCTCAATGCTCCTTCCTGGTTTAATATGTTTCTTCTTATTTATGCTCATCTTGGACTTTACACAGAATGCTCTTCTTGAGTTTGTGAGGGTGTTGAAGGCTCAAGAGCAGGTAGTTGCTGGTAAGCTATACCATCTTACTCTAGAAGCGGTTGATGCTGGTAAGAAGGTGGTATATGAAGCTAAAGTCTGGGTTAAGCCATGGATGAACTTCAAGCAGTTGCAAGAGTTTAAACATGCTAAAGGTGGCTCTGTGTCTTCTTCCGGCGGCCTTGGTAGCAAACCAGGTAATGAGCCAAGTCAATGCAGATCTAATTGACTTAGATGTTGATGTTGATTATGATTAGACATTTTCCATGTAAATAACTGTTATCATGTCAACAGAAATTTCTCAATTGACAGCTGCTTAAAGATTTTCATATTCGGAGAGTTATTTATCTTGATCTTTTCTGCTCCAATTACTTATGTTGAACGTTGGATGAGTGTTGATGATTACATGTCAAATATTTAATCATTGCTTCAAGGCTATTACTCAATTTTACTTTTGCCAAATTTGTCGTATGTGAACAGACTTTTCCTGGACTCCATCTGTTTTAATTTTGTGCTAAACAACTGAACATACTTCGCAAAAGAGCACTTTTGCCCCAGCAGAAGAATGGTGCTGTCATTCCTGAACTCAAAAGTTTGAAATTACTTCTCAACTGTAGACATATTGATAAAATACTGCCAGAAGCTATAAAGCAGCTAGTGGTTTAGGCAAAAACAATAATAATGGCCTATTCTGTAAATGAGATGGCCTTGGACCAGGATGGGTAGCAGTGTCAGGAACAATCCCAATGTTCAACAAATCTGCTATGCATTCTACTAAGTCTATCCAGCAATGGTTAAACTCATTGCCCCCATTTGAACTATTAGAGATCTTTATAGCTAAGGAAAAATGTTGGCTTATTTTTGGTGTCCCTGCTTTCTTATCTTAAGGCCAATAGTTCAATTTCTTTTCTTGATACGTTTTGCGTTATAAAACTTCATGAGATGTTTCTAATGATTGCCCATTCCTGGATGCAGGTCACTGATAAATATGCCAAATTTGATCAGCTTCTGAAAGCGAGGACAGGAATCAAAGAAGGGAAATTCAGGGCTAATGTCACTAGTGTGAAAGGAAAATTCTACTAAACTTAGTTGCTGTAATGTGTCATAAAGAAATAAATGGCTGCTACTGTAAGGGCATAGGTCGAAACTAAAATGTTTCTGCTAGTATTAATGAAAAAGGTTTGGCCTTTATAGTATTCATATATGTAAATACATGTGATTGCCCGAACGCACACTTCCTGAATAAAGTGCCTGACTTCTTTCAATATTCTACCTCATTTCACTTTTTTTAGAGATATTGTATATCCCATTTTTTCAAATTGGACCGGCTTGGCTCTTATTGATCAAATTTCATTCATTCTTCATTTATTCAGCATACGAATATAACTTGTGTAAGCTAGGATATTGCATATGACTTCACTGATTTTGGGGGAAATATCTTTGGTAATTGCAATCAATAGAGCTTTGAAATTGATGGATACACAACATACATATGGATTCTAATGAATCCATAATTACATCGAAGAAGTCATTCTCTTGATAAGCTGGTTGATCTCGTAGTTATGGCTTCTAGATTTCTCATGAGTGATTGGATCTGAAAAAAATTGTCAAGTTCGAGCTTAATCGAACTGAATGCTTAAGCTCGAGTTTGGTGGGTCTAATCTGTTAACTTCGTTCTAGCATCGACTTTTTATCGGAAACTCTCGAAAGCTTACTGAGGAAACTGGAAAAGCAGGGGAAAACAGAACAGGAAAAGCATTACGACTCTCATACCAAGTAATTGTTGGTAAAAAACATACAAAGGCTGTTCTTACATAGTGTTTTATTTGGCCATCCCTTTTGTCCAGCAAATCCCTTTGATTAGTATTTTAAGATCGACAAGCCAAAACCTATGAATATGTTCAAACAAGATACCAAAAATTACATATCAGCAGCAATTCGTTTGTACAAGTCGGAAGGCAAGCGAGGAGTGGCAACTGCTTGTAATGAGGTCTTCATGTAAGTGACCAAGCCAGGACTTTCTGACATGTCAATTTCCTCTGCCTTCACACCATCAGGAGGTGTCCAGCTGAAATGGTGTAGCAGGTGTCCTAACATGGATGTCACCAAGTTGATACCAAGTTGTGCACCAGGGCACACCCTCCTCCCAGCACCAAATGGAAGCAGCCGGAAGTCATGACCTTTCATGTCAACGTCCTCCTCAAGGAACCGCTCTGGACGGAACTCCAAAGGGTCCTTCCAGACAGCCGGATCACGAGCTACAGCCCAGACATTGACATGAATGTTTGATCCCTTAGGTATGTCATAGCCACCAACTTTAACATTCGCATTGGCTCTGTGAGGAAGCATAAGAGGGGTTGGAGGGTGCAGCCTCAATGACTCTTTCGCTACACATTGGAGATAAGGGAGGGCTGAGAAGTCAGCCTCGGTCATGACTCGTTCGAAACCGATGACTCCGTCTAGCTCCTCTTGAGCCTTTTGTTGAACTCTTGGGTTCCTGATTAACTCGGCCATTGCCCATTCTGCAGAAATTGCTGTTGTGTCCATTCCTGCAGTGATCATATCCTGAACCAAAAACAACAAGCTCAACCCAAGAACAAGAAAAAGAAGATTCAGAAGATGAACAAACAAGTTGTTCATACATACCCAAAGGAGTCCAATGATTGTATCTTCACTAAGATCATACTTTTCCTGCAAAGTGAGGAGTGCATCAACAAAATGTTGCTTGGCACCGCCACTCTCCTTACGAGCAAGTGTATGCTCTTCCATGATAGCTCTAGTTAGCTTGTCTCTACGAGCTCCGTGCTTGGCAAATGCCTCCTCCTCTAACGGGAACATCCAGCGAAGCCATGGAATGTGCTCCGCCATAGCCAATGATGCACCAAGCTTTAGTCCATTGGCTACAATTGCCTTGAATTCCTGACCTTGCTCGTCCATTATTCCCTCTGAGTTCACAAATCGCTTCCCAAACGCCAACCTTGTTATGTTGTTGAATGCTACTGCTCCCAAGTATTTCTTCACCAACACACTCTTCCCAAGGTTTTCTGCGCAAACATCCGAGTTTCAGAAACATATTCATCTTGTTGATTCCATACAAATCAAGAAATACCGATCGTATATATAAGAGTTTACATCACTAAAATGTAAACTATTAGTCAGCATCATATGGTTAGTAAATAGAAATTAATACCAGATGATGCTAAACCAAATTATATAAAGTAATTAGGACATACCCAACAAAGAAAGAACAAAGCTTTTAAGGTAGTAATTTGACAATACCAGGATTGGTGCAATCGTTGAAAATGGACTCAACCATGGCAGTGACCTCATCTTCCCTGATAGGTCTCAAGGCCTCCAGTCTCTTTGGAGTAAAAAGCTCAAGAGTACACACCTTCCTCACCTTCACATAGTGAGGTCCATAATCAGCCCATATAAGGTCTTGACCGTCTCTGCTAAACTTAGCCGCCGATCTGCTCCTGTGCCTGTCAGCCAACTGTTGATCATGTTCCTTCAACACTTCCTTGGCCAACTCTGTGTTTGAAACTATCACGTTCAGGGTCGAACCGAACCAAACCGATATGATCGGACCGTACTGTTGGGCCCACTCGGCGTAGCACCTGAACCTCACCGGCTTCACGTCGTAGAGGTTTCCCACCACTGGCCATGGTCGTGGACCGGGGGGAAGCTTGAACCGGAGCTTATGATAGAGTTTGTGGGCTAACAGGAGGAGGAAAACAGAGGCTAGAACTAGAACAAGAGCCATGAATGATGATGTTTCAACAGGTTTAGCTTTCGTGAAGCTCAAAGAAATGGCTGTGGACTAGCGTTGATATATATATGATGATGATAGATGTCTGATAATAGAGGGAGTTGGTGAATTGATGGTGGTGTCTAAGTTTTGGAAATTGTAGCACAAGTTGACCAATCATAGAGTGCCACCTAAGCAATGGTGGGGCGAGTTATTAGTTGGTGGTGGCAGTTGACCGACGAAAGTGGCGGAGGAAAGTGGCGGCGCGTGGGTTTCAGGTATTGGCGGAGAGGAAGCGGGGTTGGATTTTTAAGAGTTGTTGGTGGTTGGTGAAGTGAGACTTCAACAAAGTATGAAGAGGTATCAAAAGTTGGTGAGATGGTAGACAATTCTATTCCTAGCCCATAGATTTACTGTAAGGATAATATTAAGAAAATTAAATAATAAAAATAACATTTTTACGATATCGGGGAACTTGTTGTTTTCTTTTATTTTATACTTCGGGTCGGGTTATATTTAGATTACTAGACTAAATTTGATTTAAAATTTGAAAATTTTTACTTAAAATAAAACTTTAAAAATACGTTTTTGATCGAACTTATCTTGGATTCAATTTGGCCCGACCGAGCCTTCATATTCTCCGAGTCCAATCCAACATTAGAACATAAAATTTCAAATATACTCAGATTCGAGTTCGACCCGACTCATTACCTTCCCTACTCGTTGATCATAAATGAATACCACCGTAAGTCACCTATTCATGTTCATATTAATATAAAATATAATTATGAGCTATAAAATACAATAAAATACCTATTTATAATAAAATGATATATGTAAATAAAAAAGATAAAGAGTTGTTATATATTATAAAGTAGATAGAAATTGGATTCCCACTTCTTCAATTCCCATCCCTTGCAATCAAATAGCCATCCACGTTCACTTTGACAAAGACTTCTTGTGGAGAGCTCCATCATGCAATGCACAATCTAATTTCTATTGAACAAAATGAACCACACAACACACACACACACCGAAAATATATTTACTATTTAGTTCTCTAAACAAAATGAACCACACAAAACACGGAAATTATATTATTATTAGGTTGTTTAGAAATCATTCAAGGTGATTAATAATCAACAAACCCACTTTAGGATAGTTTGGTACGACTTCAAATCAATGAATCAAACTTGGTTTTACAAGGTTTGAGTTTGGTTTAAGAGTTTATATTATTTTAGATGCAAGCAATTATGATAAATTAGTTGAAACTCGGCTTAATATAATGTGACTATAAATAGAATAATTAGACTAAATTTAACATAATTCGAACTTGAATTTGACAAAATTATCATATTTGATTTGGAGTATTAGGAAGTACAGTTCAATATCGACCCAAATCGAATCGTTCAATTTCCATAAAATTCGAGATTGTAACCTCATTTGTTGGTCACTCTTCACTCGTTATAGTTTGGCAAACGGTTGTTTATCAAAATTATGAAGGAAAAATCCAAACTTTCAAGAACAAATTCTTGCTAATCAGGTTCATTGGCTCACTAATAGTAGTGTTTCAGCCCCTTTATGTGCAAATTAAGCAACTCCTTTTCAAATAACCTCTCCTAAAATCCAAACGTTTTGCAACTAGATACTTAAAAAGTCAACTAATAACTAAAAGGGAATTGCTCTTTACTATGGGCAGTCATCATCACTAGATTGGAAAGTAAGATAATTTTCTTTTTGTTTTCTTAATATTTTCTAGGGTATGGTGAATTTGGTATGAAGTGGGGTTGGTAGAGGAAGGTGGTCCAACTTTGATTATGATGGGATCCAATTAGTGCATGTTCGGTTGGTGATAGATAGATATATGAAGCTTTTGGTGGAAGCAACAATGATGAATTGGAGTCACCAACACCAAACTTGACCTTGACAAAACTTGGTAAATCTCTAAAACAAGGATTAAAGTAATCATACCATAAGTTTCTCAAATATTCTAAATATGTGTTTATCATTATTTATCCTATCACGATCCTAGTAGTAGCATCTTAAATTGTAATAAAGTTAGATTTATCTTAGTTTTTAATAATTAGATTACCAACTTAATCTACGTAATGTAATAATTAAATAATTTGAACTCATCAAATTTTGGCATAATTTTAAAAATTATTTTTTAAAATTTAATTAAAGGCGCAATTGCTACTTAATAATTTTTTAAATCACTTTTAACCTAAATATTTGCTTATAATAGCCTACTTGTTTTCTTTATTATTTGTGCATTTATTTATTTATTTTACTCTTAACCTTGTTCTATATTTATTATATTATTTATTTTATATTTTTATTTATATGTATTTATGAATCATCATCATTATTATTACGATGATCATCATCATCCTTTATGTCTATTTTTATTTTTATTTTATTTTAACTATTATTATTTTAATATGTATATGCATATATTTATATTTTTTTATGTAAATCTATTGAAAACAGTCTCTCTATTAATTAAGGGTAATACTTCGTATTACTGGACCTCTCTAAATCTTTCAAATCAACGAAACTTTTATTGGGTTATGTTGTATTTTTTTATCACATTTGCATCTAGTTATATTTATTATTTATATATATTTATAATAATCATAATCCATTTATAATAATATATTTATACTAAAAATATATATATATGTTCTATAATATTGTTATATACATAAAAATAATCGAAATGTAAAGAATATAATTTTAATAACTTTAAGATATAGTACTTTTCATAAATAATAAGGTGTGAAATGCATATTTGACCTAAGAAAGATAAGAAGCACTCTCTCTGGACCTCACAAGTATTCCCGAACAATTTAGAAACGATGAAAGGGTGACCAATACCAACTTTTGATATTATATTCTAGTTGGTAAGAGAGTGCATTCTCCAAGTTGATAATTTTATAAAATAGGTCAGTTGGATTGGAATTGTGATGTTCTAGGTCTGTAATTTTGACCAAAAAACAACTTCCTCTCTCTTTCGCTTGATGATTTTGACTAGGAATGATGATTCATAACAATTGGCATATACAGCAATAATAGTTTTTAAATTGGTAGAATAATAGGATTTGTTTTGATTTAACTATGCTTGATTAAGTTGAAAATTAGTGTAATACAAAGACAATGTGAACTATCTGAATTTGAACGTGTTGAACTTTTTCCAATATTTGTACAGTAATGAAACTGTTACGTTGACTTTCTGTGAAACATGAAGTTTTTGTTTACGTAAAAGATACAAATTATAACCTATTGTTTTTTTTAACTTATAATTATGTTACTAATAAAACGGCCAGGAAAAAACCGAAACAAATGGACCAAGCTAACCTGAGTTAATAGACTCCCCCATTGTACCCGACCTAGATCCATAAGTTTGGTGAAAAAAATCTGGTTGAATTACATCAGAAGTATTAAACTCAGAATAACAAGAAATATTAATCACAAATTGAGGAATATGAGTTCCCCAATTCACAAAATCAGACTGAAACACAGTCTCCCTAACTATGACATGTGCTACCTTGTGTGTTGATCTTTTGACATGACAGACTTTAATTTCCCGAAGCTCGTGTAGAAGAGCTTTACAGTTCGATATAACCACACCTACATATAAGATAAATCCGAAACACCTCCCATAAGAGCATTCACAAGTAGAAGACAATATGATTCAATAGCGTTGCACATTATGTTATTAAGTTTTATCCAGGTTAGAACTTTTTTCGTACAAAATGTTTTTGCGAGAGTAGGATTAGGAGGACCATCGAGATCTTAGTCTCTGTCATTGTCTATAATATCACGTTACATCTTAATGTCTTTGAAACAATACTAATAGCATTTAAATCTTAACTAAATGAAGTTTTTAGCAACTTTTAGTATATGAGTAATAAATTTAGCTTATGTGGTGTCACAATTAGTAATTTGCACTTACCATAAACTAATTTGATCTTTAAAATATATTTTAAACGCTTGTTAAAAAATTGATTTTTAACTTAACGTCTCACAAAAGGTTTAAATAAGCTCCTAACATTATCTCGGTTATCACTTTTAAGATGTAATGAATATTATTTTAATAACTTTATAATGCAGTGAATATTATTTTAGTAACTCAACTCAAAGTCAATAGATTAAGATATGCTTAATTTTGCTCGAACACAACTTTTTTAGGCTTGGACTTGGGCTTAAGTGTTCAAACTCAATTCCACTCATTGTTGTTGCTTATCAAATCAGCAAACTTAACTGCACAACGAAGTACAAAATCATTCGACGATGCTGCTGAAACATAGGTGTTTGTCAGCAGGGCCAGTTCAGCTCTCTTCAGAGTCATAATTGTTCTGTCTAAGCCCTTCTTTTGTTGTTCTGCATAACTTGGGTGAAAGCTCATGTCTTCTCTGTCATCACTGCCTAGTGCCTTGCACAACCAGTACAAAAATAATATTGCAGAATTCGAACCTCAATGGTATGGTATTTGTCCACTTTTTGGTCTCAGGTTAGGACAATATGGAGTAGGGACTGCAATCGCCAGGCTAGATAAGAGATTCATAATGTTGGACATTAAACTCAAATTTAATTTATAAGCTTAATTCGGTTTAAAAACAGCAACAACACCTTGAAAGATTCTGCTCTTATACATACATGTGGATAAATTTTTTATGGACCAAAGTCCAACGGATTATATATAAGGGATATGATCTTTTTGACCATTTGATTTAACTTCTATTTTTTATATTTTTATTTTAAATAAAATAAAATAGAAAATCCACCAAGCAAAATCTTTTACTAAATTTAAAAAAGAAAAATAAAAGAAAAAAGAACTATAGTAGAATCAAACAAGCCTTAAACATTCACTATTGCAACGACTCATTTGATAATTACTCTATCTCTCAATAATATTACATTGCATATCTGTAATTTTACTAGCTTCATTGTCAAAAATCAAAAGTTAGAAAATATTTTCTAACACTTTTTTTTAGATGAAACCACAAACTAAACTAAAAATTTACATTTCAACTCGTAATGAGACGAGTTGAATTCAAATTGAAACCCAAAAAATTCAGGCCTCAAAAATTAGATTATATTGATAGAATTTAATTCCTTACAATAAAAACCATCATCAATTACAAAACAATTATGTCAAATCATCAATAGTACGTACATCTATTGCGGAAGCATACCTGGATGTATGAGAACAACGTGATTCTTGAGTCTTGCGGTTATCCATCTTTTCTCTTATTGTTGGGATATCAGAAAAGACAATTATTCATATGACTTAGAGACCATAACCCTAACTCTTTAAATAATTTGTCTTATTTTTATTTTAGCTCCTCATAAAAAAGAAATTAGACTTTTGAGTTTCTACACATTAAAGCCCATACTTTATTAGATGTCATATAGCCTAAAGCCTTTAACCTTAATATATCACTTTATTAGATGTCATATAGCCTAAAGCCTTTAACCTTATCACTTTAACTAGGCTTAACTTTACGATAACTCATAATATACAATTAATTCATATATATATATATATGTTCCCACACATTGGATTGATTCCAACAATCTCCCACTTGGGTCATATATATATAATTCCTTTAATTGTATATCATGTCATAACTTTATGAGCTCAAAATTTGCTATCACTACCAAATATATCTTTAAGCAATCTCATCCATCAATTATAATAACATAGGATCAAAGCGGTTTTCATTATATGCATATCATAACTAAACCCATCAATGGTAACTTATGCCAATATAATTAAACAACAAAGATCAAACATGGATGTGTAGCATGAAAATTACATGTACTGTGATCTTAACATGCCTACTTCCAACTGGTCCAAATTCCTTATTGCTTAGTAAGATCAACCAAATAAACTTTAAGGTTCAAATAAATCATAAATGTTAGACCCCGAATTTTTGGTGAAAATTAGAAATATAATAATGATTTTAAATGAGTGTTTTTGAATATGAAGTGTGTTATACTTGTAATTGTGCCTTAAGAAAAATTAATGAGAAAAGAAGTTATTAGTTTTGATGATTTCAAAAATTGAGTAAATTTG
>JANZLH020000362.1:554887-569591 GCA_026770325.2 Erythroxylum fimbriatum
AAAGCCTACCTGTAATGAGGGGAACACCTAGATACTTTATGGGTAAGGAACCTTGCCTAAGCCCAGACAGTTGGGC
Organism: Erythroxylum fimbriatum; assembly: GCA_026770325.2. Lineage (NCBI taxonomy): Eukaryota > Viridiplantae > Streptophyta > Magnoliopsida > Malpighiales > Erythroxylaceae > Erythroxylum > Erythroxylum fimbriatum. Next base: position 554,964 of record JANZLH020000362.1, read on the forward strand.
CAGCTAGTTTGCCAAGTGAGTCATGTCATGGGAAAGAAAAAACTGACTTTTAGAACGATTCATATTCAATCCTGAAAATTGAGAGAAGGAGGTTAGGCAATTGAGCAAAACTAGAATAGAACCGATGTCAGCATCTCTAGTGGTATTTGAAAACAGGAGATGGGTGAGTTTAAGTTCTTTGCATCTCTAGTGGTATTTGAAGGAAGGATTTCTAACTATATAGTCATTCAAACTTCTAGAAAAAAAAACTTCCATACAAATAATGAAGAGGTAAGCGGATAAAGGGTCTCCTTGTCTAAGCCCATATTTTCCTTTGAAGAATTTGGAGGGTGATCCATTAATCAAAATGGCATACGAAGGGGAGGAAATGCACTCTTGGATCCAAGCTATGAACTTCGGAGGAAGGCCTATAACTGCTAAGGAATTGATGAGGAAATCCCAATGGATGGAATCGTAAGCTTTTTGGAGATCAATTTTAAAGGCACATCTCTTTTGACCATTAGAAAGGTGGTAATTTTTGAAAATTTCTTGGGCTAACAAGATGTTATCCCCAATTCTCCTATCATTTTGTACAGTATGTTAAAACATAAGATAGGCCTATAATCTACCACTGTGGAGGGTGAGCTTTTTTAGGGATAAATGTGATAAAGGTAAAGTTAAGCTCTTTAAGGAGTTTACCATACTGAAAAAATCTTAGATAGCCCTACTAATGTCCTCCCCAAGAATGTGCCAAGTGTGTTTAATGAAAAAAACCATTGAAACCATCTGGTCCAGGTGCCTTATTTGGATTGAAAGAGTTAAAAACCTCTCTAATCTCTTAAGCTGAAACATCAGCGATAAGGGAGTTACAAAGACTTTCAGATAAGGCTTGAGGAAAAAGAGGTTCTACAAAGTCCTTCGAAGGCGGGAGGGATTTTCGACTTCCAATTGAATATTGAAAGAATTCAACCAATTGTTCTTGGATCTCTTCATGATCTACTATCCTCCTCCCATTACCCATTTCTAGAGAATTGATTGTGTTTCGATTTGTGTTAGCAATTAAAGAGTTGTGGAAAAACCTAGTGTTCCTATCCCCTTCCTTTAACCACTTGATCATAGAAACCTGTTTTAAGAAAGACTCTTGATCATCTAAGGCACATATAAGGGCATGGATGGCTTCGGATTCTTGAGCAAGTAACTCAGTCGACTCGGTAAAAGCCTCAATTTATCTTGAATGACATTAAGGGTATCCTGACAGATCCTAACTTTCTCATGAACATCACCCCCTTGTCTTGAATTAAAAGCTTTGAGAGCTTTTTTAACCAACTTGAGTTTAGACACTACACAAAACATAGGGGACCCTCGAATGTGAGAAAACTAGGCTTCCTCCATTAGTTGAAGAAAATTAGGCTGAGAAGTAAGAAAGTTAGAGAACCTAAAAGGAGAAGCTCTTCTCGGGATGGGGTTACCAAACTTGACCTCTAAAGGGGAGTGATCAGATATGTTTGGATAGTGAATGAAACTATAAGCTCTAGGAAAAGTTGAGCTCCAAGCAGAATTGATGAGGGTCCTATCTAGCTTCCTAGCCACAAAATTTTCCTCACTTTGTTTGTTGGTCCAAGTAAAACAAGGACCGCTTGAGTTGAGGTCATACATAGCATTACCATCAATCCAATGACGAAAGTCACTCATACTTTGGAGAGCTAATTGACTAATAGGTTCTACCTCATGTGGGTAAAGGATGGCATTAAAGTCACCTGCAATTAACAACAGTGTGGAGGAGAGGTGAGGTCTAAGGGTAGACAAGTCATTCCAGAGATTTTTCCTGTGGTTAAGGTTATTGGACCCATAGACACAAGTCAGAAGGAGAGGAAGGGATGTGTTCCTAGGAGACAACTCGACATGCATTAACTGATCAGTAGATCTCAGGATTTGACAATGGTAAGTATTCAGGTCCCAAGTTAGCACTATTTTGACATTTGAGGCACTGTCTATATTGCTATAAAAAGGCCACTTAGGGAACAAAGAGGAGCAAACAGTATTCAAAAAGGGGGGTTGCTAATCCTCGATTCTAGTAAGCACGCAAAAGTCAGTGATAATCTCTTAAGCCAAGCGTGTATAGCTAAATATTTTTTGGGGTTATTAAGCCCCCGAATATTCCAAAAAACTAAATCCATTTATTCCAAAAGAAAACCCCACCTACTTGTGCTTTTTCCTAGGTTTCTGACCTTTTCTCAAAGTAAAGTCCCCCTCAGCCTCCCTTCAATTCTAAGACTGTCGGGAATCAATTCAGATAAAGAAGAGAAAGAGTTTGTACCTACTTGACTTATGGCATTCCCCTGTGGATCCCAAATGTTAAAGCTTTGTAAAAATAACCGAATGTACTAATTGACCAAATATCTCATTTGTTCCTAAAGCTGACTTTTAAATGTTTGGTTCCAAAATGTTAAAGCTTTAAGGATGTTTCTGGTGGTGATGGTTCTTATTATTATTATTATGTCTTTATCCAATGGTCAAAGTGTAATAAGGTACTTCTGGTTTTTATCGATAGTTAATGGTTAAAGTATAAACCAAAGTTTTATGGATTAAAAAAACGGAAACGTTGTTGAAAGACCATGATAAAGATTAAAGGCTTTACTAAAAACTAGAAGGAACATTTTTTCTTTTAAGAATCGTCTTTTTTTTTTATTGATGAGATATCAAAAAAGATAATTATTTATATGACTTAGGGATCATAACCTTAACTCTTTAAATCATTTGTCTTATTTCTATTTTAGCCCGTTATAAAATATAAATTAGACTTTTGGGTCTCTACACATTAAAATATATATTTTATTAGATGTCATGTAGTCCAAAGCCTTTAACCTTAATAGATCACTTTAACCAAATTTAACTTTATGATAGTTATATATATATATATATATGAACCTACACTTTGGATTAAATCCAACATATATCATTATAACTCTTCTACATATCTTTCGAACAAAATGAAAATTCCTAATCATGCCATCCAAGTTGTAGATACGCAGCAGATTATTGAATGAGAACAATTGTGCACTGAAGTAATTAGTGGCCATATTCTCATGATTCTTCATTATCTCTCTTTCTATTCCAAATCTTCAATCCACAAGCATGGAATCCGACAATGCTGTTGCTTGTAATGATTGGACCAAATAATTAATACATATATAATCAGCGAAATGGAGTGGAGGCTGATGACAAGTACCATTTCTTTTCTTCTTCGTCAGCTTGGTGTCTGATAGTGATAAGACAAATGATCTTCAGGACTGTTTGGAAGCAAAAAAAACAAACACAAAACAGGAAAACCCTAATGGGGTTAGAGCAAGACACGGGATAATTAAAGTTATGAGGAGAATCGTTGTTGCATAATGGTGATTTAGACGATATACACTAGTGATTTTCATATATTACCATTTTTCAAAGTGGTTTCTATGCTGTAGCCATTAATTAGATTCGAGAATTTTCAATTCTTATGTACTTCCTTGCAACTATATATAATTTCTAATTAATGATTTTTTAATATAATTATCTTGTTAATTATCATATTTTAAAGTGCATGTTTCTGTAGTCTCATGTATATTTTCAGAAAATAATATATAACTGCAAAATATGCCAATTATGCACATGTTATGTTGATGCTACATGGCTTACTATCGTCACAAAATCATTGTTGTTGCTTACTTGACCATCACTAATTAGGAAAGAAAGCATTTACATTATGATATTTAAGAATATTTTCCACTTGTAGAAAGATATTGTAGCACAAAGGGAAACAATATATGCAAGCAATATAAAACAAAACACAGTTTGTGAATAAAACAAATAAATTTAAGGAGAGTTGATTATACTCAACTTAAATCGAACTGATCAGAACACATTCAAAACATCTAAAATATGGTTCTAAGAAAAAAAAAGATTTTATATATGGCATATATTATTATATTATTACAAGAAATTGAGACCTTTATTTTCTTCTTCTTTGAGGAGTAGAAAGTTCAATGGAAATACCATAGAGTTAATGTATCATTTTATGCATAATATGTCTACTTTAGTTAAAGCAATTAACTGGCATGTCTTTATGAATTTATAATGAAACAACACCTACCTGCACTTGGTGACAGAAAAAGAAGAACATATGCCATTTTATTATAACACATACTAAAAGATATGAAAAGTGGAAGTGAAAGATTTAGATGAAACACGTTTTCTAGTGCTAATCTTTGTGATCTTCTAGCTTTGAAAAAGCATGCAATTCTTATACATTCCTGAACCTTGAAATGCAAGTGCAACAAACTTCTTAGCATATGATGAATCAAAAAGAACCGTGTTCGAATTCGATTCTATAGGAATGTCAAACTCAGAAAGGACCCGAAAGTTGATGAGAAATCATATAAGAATTGTGAAAAAAGAAAGAGGTAAGATGAGTGGAATCAGAATCAGACTTTCGTGACCAATGATGAATATTAAAGAATTGCAACTTTCAACTATGAGAGTGTCATTCTTACTATAGTCTTTGATTGTGCACTCTCTTACTTCGATTTCAGAATAATATGCTTATATTTCAAATATAAAGAAATCCCTTTTTTTTTTAACACCCTATTTACAAGAGGGGTTAGCAGGGAATCGAACCTGAGACCTAATCGAAATCAAGCCTCTTTCTCAACCATCGAGCCACACCCCTTGAAGGTAGAAAACCCATTATTTTTTAATGAAAAACAGTGAAAAAGTTGAAACAAAAATAGAGGAAAATTTATTGAAAATTGACATTACAAAAAAGAGAGGAAGAAAAAAGGAAGAAAAAAGGAAAGCTCTTTAGTTTTCCTTCCGTTACATGGCCATTTTGTGAAACTCTGCTATGCATATTTTCCCTCTATATGTCTCTCTCTTCAAGGCTGATTAAGCTTTTGGTGTTTCCTTATCTAACATAGGAGGTTGTGAAACTGGAACACTGATAGCCCCTGTGGCTTGGTTTCTTTGCATCTCTATGTCATTTGCTTCACTTACTTGGATATTCATACCGTTTTCTCCATTACAGTACTTGATGGGTTCAGGGATTGTCTCAGCTTCTTTTTCTTTGTTTTCCTTGTACTTGCCCCATAGAACTGAGTAGAGCCCGACCACGATCAGTACAGCACCAAGAACACTGTTTAACGAAGTAAATTATTACTATTTTTGGTATGGACATTTCATTTTCAGATGTAACTTCAGAAGAAGAAGATGAGCATACCCTCCAACATAAATCTTTTCAGCAAGAATGAAGGAACCCATTACAGCTACTATGATCATCATCAATGGGCTAAAAGCAGTGACAAAGACAGGTCCTGTTTTTTGCATGACTAGCCCTTGGACATAGTATGCAATACTTGATGAAACAATTCCCTGTGTAATGATGAAGGTACATATTTGTTAGATCTTTCATTAATGTATTAATCATAGGTTATGTCATGGGATTGATATGGAAGCTCACAGCATAAGCAGCAGCAAGAAGATTCATGTCCCAGCCAATGGTCCATGCAGAGGGCTTGTGTTCCATCACAAAGGTCACAGCTATGGACTGTAACGTGCCAATAAAGCACACAAGGGATGTAAGTGAAAGCTGAGCTGGGTACCTCGTAAGTGTCACTGCCTGTATATAACACACCAAAAAATAATAATAAACCTTTCGAGTATTGTAAGTTTTAAGTAAGAAACAAACTTAATATCTAATGATAGTCACTAATAAGAATTTACCTGAAGAATGAAGAATGATGCCCAAGCAAGAGTGGCAATGATGAGGAGGATTGAGCCCATTAACCAGTCCTTATCAGCTGAACCAGTTGCTTCAGAGGCAGAGGGTGCATGGACGTGGGAGTGCTCAGACCATATCAAGTTAATAACATTACCTTTGTACAATGTCATCAACATGGCTCCAGCCACAGTCACAACAGTTCCAATCACTTTTGCCTGGCATCTAACTTTCTTAATGTCCACTTTCTCCATTCTTCAAAAAAGAAAACATAAGATGATATTCACTTTTCAGGCCATAATGAATTGTTCTGAAAGAAAGATGATTGATGGTTGCTGATGTATATATACCGGCAGATGATTGCCATAACAAATGTCATTGCAGGTAACATGTTACTAATGGCACAAGAATAGGTAGGAGATGTGAGCTTCAGTCCCGCATAGTATAAGTTTTGATCAATCACAGGCCTGTTATAAACAAACTGATCAGGTTCAATTCTTTTCAACAAATTCTATCTTCACGTATCAGGGGGGGAAAAAAAAAGGAAACTGACCCGAGAAGACCAAGAACAAACATTTGCATGAAAATGGGAAATGTAATCTTTGGCCTCACTTTCCTGCAAATAAGCAAAGCATGCATACATATTAAACCAAAACCTTGTCGCTACACGAAGATCACTCTTCTTCAGGTATTGTTTATGGTTAAGTACCTCTCGAGAAAAATAGCGAAAGGGGCAATAGCAGCAGTAGCAAAAGCATGTCTATAAACGACTAACACATAATGACTCATCCCTCTGTTGAGAGAAACCTTGGTGATAATGTTCATCCCTGCATAGCCAAATTGCAGAGATATCATGGCTATGTAAGGCTTAGAACTTTGGAACATACTTCCCAACCTTTCAATCATTTTTCGCTCCGTCTTTTTTCTGTTCTTGCTAACGTTTTAGCTGAGAAAAAAGAAGAGGAGCTAGAGCTATATGAAGGAGGGAGAATACTTCAACCTGGTACTGAGGTTGGCTATATATATAGGAATTGAGGAGAAGAGTGACGTTGTTTATCCTAAAACAAATTTTGTTTTGCAGAGAGTTTGAAGCGTGTGAGAATCTCTATATCACACGTACGTATTGCACTAGCCTCGTAGGATCTTTTTGCATGTTCTGATTCGCTAAACCAGATAATGCCATAATGGGATGTTCCATGGAGTATGTGTCAGCATATCCGAAGATATAAAAAGAGAAAATATAAAAGTTACGATAGTTCGTTTAATGTGATTTAAGGACACTGACGATCCAAAGGATCAATATTTTTAAAACCTAACCGTTAAAAACTGTCAAATAGTTAACTTTTTATTTAGTTTTTAATTTTCAGGTTAATTTAGCTTAATAATTTTTGTTGTTAAAAATCAAACAATTTATTAATTAATCTGGTCGGGTCGGTCGTGCTAAGCCCAAGCCCAGACTGGAACGGCTTGTGAGCAGGTCGGCCCATTCTTGAATAATGACCTAAACCTAGCAGCTATTCCTTATATAATGTACTACTTTACCATGATACAGGTACGACATTAGAACCCTGATTTTCTCTGTTCTTAGATACCAAAACCTCTACCAAAAGACTAACTTAAGCGTCGGAGGGGCCTGTCGGCAATTAACCCCTGGCGTGCCTTGTGTTGTTTTGCAGGTATTCTCTTGCCAAAGTTAGTCAGAATCACGGACCTAAGCAGCAACGCCCAGTCTCATCAAAATCAGACAGAACCATAATCGATCAGTTTTGATAAATTAGTCATTTTTTATAAAATAAGATAAACTAATTGATTTTATTTTAATAATCTTCTTTTTTAACTAAATTTTACATGTCCGATAATCTTTTTCAATCTTTTTTAATTTTTCAATTGTATTCAATCTTTAACTAATTTTATTTTAACATAATACCGATTAACAAAACCTTTTAAATCTTAAATCTTAATTTTCGGTCCGATTTTAAAAAAAATGCAAAGTATAGAATAAAGCTTCATATTTAGATTCGACTTTGACTTTATTGCTATCATAAACCTTACATAAAAATATAATTTGAGTAATAACATACAAAATATTGGATTGAGTTGAACATAATTTTTTAAATCATATTTACAAATTTTAAATTTTATTTCAATTTTATGACGTTCTAATACTTGTTGAACCTTTTAAACTTTAAATCTTTCGCAATACTGTAGTTTTAAAACATTGATCTTAGACATTCTAGAAAAAATCTCATTTGATTCATATCACACAAAGCCTCGGATTGAGTCATCAATTAAATATAACCACTCTGAAATATCTCATAGCATTATGATCTAGCATAGGAAAGAGAAAAAAAAAATACTGGGTGCATGCTTTAAAGTATAACTCAGTTTATCTATTCATTTTATGTGGTGGAGTGGGATCAGAGTGGAGGTTGGTGCTTGCTGATGCAAAATGAAATGAATAGTGGTGGTGGTGGTGGTGACGGTGACGGTGACGGACCTTCCAATCTTGTCGCTCCTGCTTCATTAAGAAGCGGCGTTGCGACGCATTTCTGTCAAATTTCCACCCACTCATAGTAGTAAAGTTGATGATGGAAGATGATCAAAGTAGTTCAGTGACGAAACATTTTTAATTTATTGGATTGTAATTATAAGAGATTGACACATCATATAATAACTATCAAGGGTAGGTTAAAAGCTGAATTTCATTTTTAATTTATTTTATATTTGGATTTAATTGATTTATCTTAATAATTTATATAAATAACGAAATATTGTACAATTTAATAATTCGCACAATACTTTCTCAATTTTTTTTACATCTTTGAAACTATTAAATAATAATAATAATAATTTTAAGTACATATAAATAAATTATTTAATAAATTAATAGTTTTTAAAGAATATTCATTCTAAAAGACTTTCCTCGATATTTTCTCACTGGAGGTAAATGGAATTTCTTTCAAGTATCCATTGAATTTTTCCATACCATAATAGGTTACATAGTCAGGGTTAAGGATTTCCCCTTAAATAATATGCCTTATCAGCTGTTTATATCGAGAAGAAAATATGACATAGAACAATGTATATGCATTGACAAGCCTTGAACCAAAACAATAATTATAAATATTTATACCTTGTTGGGTCGGTCGTGCTAGGCCCAAGCCTAAACTTAGAAAGACACATGGGTCGATCGGCCCATTCCTCAACATTGACCTAATTCCTACAGGTATTTACTATATAAACTCATTATCTCACCATGAAAAAGGTACGACTTCAGAACCCTAGCATTCTCTTAATTCCTAGTGACCAAAACTCTCACAAAAAGATTGACTTGAGCGTCGGAGGGGCCTTCTGGGAGTCGACCCTCAGCGTGCATTTATTTGTTTTTGCAGGTATTCTCTAGCCAAAGTTGTTCAGATTCATGAATCTAAACAATGGCGTCCAGCCCCAGCAAATTCAGACTGAACCAATACCTTTTAATATTACTACTTACCACCTTATTCTAATTTGAAATGTCATTAGAGATGATGCTTAAGAAGAAAATACAATAATTATGCTTTCATGAGTCATTTTCAAGCTCATAAATTGAAAATGAAATAACTAAAAAAGTTGTGGCTGTCATGCATGCATATGGGTGTGTACGCAATCGCAAATGTCTTTGCTCTTTATATATTCCTTAACACGATTTCAAAATTTTACACAATTGATCCACGCTACTGTGTAAGTTAAGGGTACAGACGTAGCACCCTGTATGACTATGTCCCTTCCAAAAGAGCTTCGACTACCTATTCATCATTCTTACGAGCTATAAAGGCATCAATAATTATCAAAAGTCTTAAAATAGGTCTGGATAATCAATAAATAAAACTATTTATTTAATTTTGAGTGAGATAATTTATCTCTTTAGACTAATATATTGTCATAGGCTTATAAGATATTTGCTTTAGACGCACGAATTCCTTGTTTTATTTGCACAAATAGGGCATTAATTCTGTCTTTGATGTGGGGAACGTAACATTTACTGAACAAACACGCCCATGTAATTCTGTCTTTGATGACTATATACTCTACTTTCTGTAATGGTAATGATTAGAAGAGTAGAATTAGGACAACTCATAATGAGACAGGACAACACTGAGCGCTTGACAAAAAAAGAAGAACGAAAAAAGGGCTTGAGATCCTCTGTTCCCGATAACTTTGGCCCCTGTACCCCTTCAATCCAAGCCATTGATTGATCATTGATTGACAATCAATCAATGGCTTAGGTTGAAGGAGTACAGGGTCAGAGTTATCGGGGACAAAGGAATAGGTCCCCAAAAAAAGAAGAAGAAGAGTTTTTGGATATAGAGAGTTTTTGGATATAGCCAACCAGACATCGACAATGGAACCTTCTTTTAATGTCTTATTACCCTTTTATTATTAAGATATTTCAAGATAATTTCAATCTAAATAAATATAATATTGAAATTTTTGTTAAGATATTTATTATCTCTTATTATTTGATTTAGACATTTTTATTATTGCATCTTTAAATTAATAATTAAAATCTAAATTAAGATGAGGTGTAAATAAATAATAATTCTTATTTGAATTGGATTCTTGGATATGACTTGAAGTGAAATAGAAGCCTATTATTATTAGGAGTGCACGGAGATCACATTGGGTTATTGAAGAATTTCGTAAGATTGCTTAAGATGTCTTTGCGTGTGTGATTCCAAGTCTTAATCCCTCGTGTGCGTGAACTGCTTTCCTAGACTCCTCACGTGTGTGATCTGGTGATTGCTTAACGGGGGTTGCCGTGATCTGGTGGGTTGATTGGTGAGTAAGAATGCTGCACTTTTCTATATTTATGTTGTCGTGAATGTATGTGTGCAGCGTTTCTCTTTTGGACTGCGGTTTGTCACTTACTAAGTTTTTTTTTGATATATACGTAAACTTTGTATGGTTGGTTTTCCTAATTTCTGGTGTATGAAATTTTCAGAAGTTTTTGTGATTTTAGTAACTGCCATGCCTGATTGTTTGAGTGGCTTTTGTGGGCTAATTGGGTGCTGATTATGTATGATTTAGTAGTTGTTAATATTGGAGATGATGTTCAAAACTTCCGGCAATTGAATATGGCAATTTCAATTGGTGAACAACTTTCAAATTAGTATTCGGAGAAGTTGAAAACATTGAGAAGTTGTTTCTTTTTAACTCAAGTGTATTTGCTTTCGTTCTTTATTATTTTAATCACTTGAGTTGTTCGTTTATTGTCTTTTGTTAAAAGATCATTGAGAAAAATCATCTGTTAAGGTTAATACGAGGCGGTCGCACTATTAGGTATGAAATTCTTTCACAGATAGTAAAAACGAGGAATGGTGTCAAGAATTGAGTGGTGTTAGCTTAACAAAGCCTTGTATAAAACTATTATCGTTAGTGAAAGAATTAAATTGGGTGAGGATCCCGCAGACGTAGGCAAAATGTGCCGAACTACATTAACAAATATCGGTGTTGATTTATATTTGTGTGTTTAATTTTTCTTGTTTTTAATTGAGCTACAAACGACTGCGGCAAAATCTGAAAGTTTGCAAAACTACTATACCCTTAAGGTTTTTTTTTTCAGTTTTAAACATTTCATTCCATATCAATTCACTTAATTCTATTAAGTAATAGTTTGAATACTACTTCTGCATCGTATTAATAATTATTTCATCGAATATTTCATTTGACTTATTAATAACTTATTAAATACGTAATTTATGTATTATTATAACTCGTTAAGCTTTTTATTACTGGGATATTTTAAAAAATTTCTATATAAGTAAATGCAATATTGAAATTAACAATGTCTTAAGCATTTTCTTGCCTATAAAACTTCACTTAATTCTATTAGAGAATGGTTCAATGATTGTTTTGAGTCATATACATCGATAATCGTTTAATTAAATACGAAATATATATATAGAGTATATTTAATTTGCATTTTAAAAATGGTGATTAAGGATTATTCGACTTAGATTTTTTTAAAATGAGGAACATTAATTAGAAACTGTATCTTGTATTTTGTATTAAACAACTGTCTAATTAAAAAGATTATAAAACAAAAACAGTATTTAGTTAAACTGCATAGATTAATAAAACAATATGATAAAAATGGCATACAGTAACTTGGATCGTAAGAGAGTGTCTCGAACAGTATCATGAACTAAGCCAGGTCGTAACAGAGCAAAGTGGAGCACCAAAAATGGTGGAAAATGGGCATGGCATGGTATCACTCTGCAATCGTATCAGATGTTGTGACGTATTGCTCAATCAGGTCCTAACAATGATTGCAGATCAGTTCTTATCAGTTGTATATCATCCACATATTTGTGTGGATAAAATTAATTAGAACAACAGTAGAATACTATTTGTGGCAGAGAGGATTTCATGTGGCCAATGACCAATTTGGAATAGTCTGACCCCAATCATTTTTCAAGGTTTCTGAGAAATAGGAAATTGATGGCTTGGTGGTCAATTACAGAACCAAGGTGATAAATGCAGACATGATGTGCTGGCGAGCTTCACAATTAATGGGATCCAGAGAAACTGTAGAGGAATGAAATGGCTTGACTACTACTGGCTTAGAGTTTTTGAAATTTTATTACCACTGGAATTATAAAAATAATAAAGTTGTTATTTAAATTTAAACTTTATTGAACTTTATTTCCGTTTGAAAGGAAAGGAAGGAACTCAAGAATTTTAAGAAATTCTAAATCTTACATATATGTTTTTACTCATAAAGTGAGTTGTTGGATCAAAAAATTTATATTAACTCGTAACCTCACATAAAAATTGAGCTCTTCTCACATAATAAGATGAAACTTAAATTAAAGAGTTGTTTTCTTTAAATAATTTCTTTACTTTGATAAAGAAAACACACGTAAAAGAGGAGTAAATTGTGTGTAACTTAAAAATTTTGCAAGTTACTATCAATTCATATAAACGATAATAACCTGCTAAATTTTAACAAAAAAGTATGTAAATAAAAGGAGTCTGTTAAAATTGTAAAAACGAAAGGAGCTTGTTAACGTTTAAAACGAAAAGAGTTTGTTAAAAACGAAAGGAGTCTGTTAATGTCTAAAACGAAAGGAACCTCTTTCAATATTAAAACAGAAGGAGTCTATTCTAAAAGTGAAGGAGTTTCTTGTAAATTAAACACACACACTGTGATGCAGAAATTTAAAAGTTAAGAGAGAGAAAGAGTGACACAATCGATTTATACTAGTTTGACTTATAATGAACCTTACATCCAGTCTCCAAGTATTCAATTTGAGTATTTCACAATAAAACTTCAAGTAATAAATTTTGACGAGCCTCTTTAAGCTCATAAGGACATATTTTTTAAGATTTTTCAACTTTTCATACTTGTAGTGTTTAACAAGCTTTTACAAGCTCTTGACAAAATGTATGTAGGGTTTACTCAATGTAACCTACAAGGAATAACAATCTCTCTTAATAGAGTGTTTTCACTTTCTAAGGCACAATAAGTTTGGATATAACTTTCAAGAATATCGATGCTATTGAAGTATTTCGAAAATTTGTATTTTATTCGTAAATGCAGTATCTCTTCTTTAAGTAAACATTTTCTTCGACTAGTAGTTGCTTCATTTTAATTATGAGTTGACTTTATATCTAACGAATCTTCAATATCATCTCTGTTGGAATCTTCCAATATTTAGACGTTAAGAGAAAAGTTTTGTCAAAATTTCTAGAGCTAATTATTTAAATTAGTAAGATCCTTCCGGATGTTGTGGAATCATTTATAATAAGGTAAGATCATTTAGAAGGTTCATGCAAGAAAGTAAACATTTATCCTATGATTTTATTTCATTTTACAAATTATATGGTTACTTATGAAAGGAAACAACTCCATTTTGAATTTTGAAATATTATATAGTTATCATTAAAATCATTAATACCAAACCTTGAGTTGACATACTTAACATATAATGCTAATTTTATTGCATCCTTAGTACCTTTTGTCTCTTTAATAACTCAGTATTGTAATTAGTTTCTAGCTGCCCTTTAAGCCTTATGAATAACATTATTTTTCTTTCAAAAAAATAATCTTTAATGAATTATATAATATTTTTCAAAAGATATGAAATAATTATTTACTAAATCTTAAAGCTACTTTTATCTAAAATCAATTTAGTTATAAAAACACACTTGATTATAATTTAGTGTGTTTTTTTAATATTTTTATATTTTACACAAGTTTATGATAGTGTAGTTGGTGACTCTTACTTCAATTCTTAAAATTGGATTAAAAAATCTTATTAGTTAAAATTAATAAAATTACAAAAAAATTGATGAATACATGAAATAGGAGAATTAATATGAAGAGAGTGAGAGTTTTTTCTTTTCTTTTTGAAATTTGAATAATCATTGTATCAACTATAGCATAGCCATCTCGAAATTACAATGAGTTCACCATAAGTAAATTTACAAAACAAAAATTACAAGCTTAAGCCAAGAAAGGTCATAAAAACCAATGAAATGTAACTTAAAGCACTAGAAATTTCATCTGGACTTCATTCCTATGGATAAGTCATATTGATCAGATTTTGCTACCATAAGGGCTCGAATCCAATTTACAATGTCATTAGCTAAGTTGTATTTAGGTATTTCCTTATTTATGTAAATTCTCTTGTTTCTTTAAGTATATATACTAAGGACGAGTTGGGATGGACGATCACGCAATCCATCCCAACCGCCCATTTAATCCCACGGTGACAATCACCCCCTCCCCCTCTCTGAAAGTTCTGTTGCTAAGGACGACCACACAATCCATCCTAACCACCCATTTAATCCGACGGTGACAATCACCCCCTCCCCCTCTCTGAAAGTTCTGCAGCCATCCCGCTCGGTTTAAATAT
>JANZLH020000362.1:820282-831734 GCA_026770325.2 Erythroxylum fimbriatum
GGGTTTACATATTCTTCGGGAACCGCCCTGGAGTCTCTTGGCGACTCTGCTCCGCGACATGCAAGGAACCCGCTATCCGAGATCCCTTCGTGGGGGCTTCAACCTTAATAGCTAGGTTTTTGTTTTACTTCCTTTGTATCCAAAAAAAAATAAAAAAACTTCTGATATACAAAATCTTTAGAAGAGGCGAGTGTAGAGCATATTTGTCTCTGTATGATAATTATAAGTAGGCAAAAGTTCAATTTTAAGTTTGATTTCAATTAATATTAGTTTGTATTTTTCCATTCTTTTTAATTTCTCCCTTCCCTGAACAGCTAGGACGCAGGTAACGTAACTTCCAGACCATATCAGATCCTCTTTGTTCTTCAGTTTTTATATTTGCAGTGGTGGAAGATGATTGATGATGGAGCATTTTATACTGCCATGAAAGTGAACTGTAAATGAGTACACAGAGTTCCTTTATGGGAAATGAGGGAATCATTCATAAATGGGGAACTACAGTTCTCTGTCACTCTATCAAATAACAGTTTTATGGACTTGAAGATAAGGGAAAAGTGGCATCTATTGTTTCTCAAGTTACTATTTTATAAATAAATTCTCAAGTTACTATTTTAGGAACAAATTAAGTTTTAATATATATTAATAAGAGTTTACTAACCATTTAAATTATGGCTTATAACCCTTTTTAAAGAATAATATCAAGAATTATGAAAAAATAAAAAATCACTCTAGTAATTTTATTTTAAATATTAGATAATTGAAGAAGTATATATTTATAATTGAAACTTTATTTCTTAATTAATAGTTACAGTGGCCCTTTACGTGGTAAATATTAGATGTAGATTAATCAAATGTTGTTCAGTGGTGATCCAACTTGTCTCTTAAGCTCAAACTGAATTAGTTAAATTTGATTTAAACTGTTATAATTATCTTCAATTATTAATTTAAGTCATATTTAATTAATTAAAATATAATTTAAAAGTTGAGTTTTTTAGTTTAAATTGTGTATATTTTATCGTTATTTTTAATTGAAATATAATAAAATTTTCTCAAAATTAGAAAAATTTTAATATTTTATAATTATAAGACTTTTTAAAAGTTTTAAAATTATAGGAGAGGTTTGTATCTTTTACCTAACCCCTATACATCATAAACATATTTTATATTTTTATGAAAGAAACATATTTAATATCATTTGTAGAAAGCTTTGGTTGGTAATTTTATGTACAAATTAGTTTATAATTATTCCATGATTTTAGGAACTAAAGTCCAAATCCTTGTGGGCACCCGTAGCTAATGGACACTTCACCACTCGATCGGCTTATGGTCTTGTTTGCCAGCAGCTGTGGTCGCCCCAAACTCCCCTGTGGCAAGTAATCTGGTCTTGGTCTGGCCCGAAACGTGTTCAAATGCATCTGTGGTTGGTTGCCCATGGCCGACTTATGACCAATGGCAGGAGATTCCAACTCTCCTTGATTGATTCCCTGCTTGCCCGGATTGCCTGTATCATGAGGAATTTGTCTCTCATATCTTTCGAGACTGTTGGCGAGCGCGCACAATTTGGAATCAACTAGTGTAGGGTCGGGCCCGCCACGACTTCTATTGCATGAATTTTCCGACTTGGTTATTACGGAATTTAGCTTCGGCTCCCAAGTCTTTAATACTTGCCCTTGGCATTTGGTTTTTGGCATAGTGCTATGGAAATTATGGGCATGGAGGAATGAACACTGATTCAACTCTTCATCGCCCAAATCTCATCGCACCGGTGAAATACATGCTTTTGTACAAGAGGCCTTATTAGCACAACAACTTCGGAGTGATGTTTTGCCACCGACTGCCACGAGGCGTCGGGAGCTCGAGGTTTGCTGGGTGAAACCTTGTGAGGGGTGGGTAAATTTATGCACTGATCATGGCTCCTCGAGGGGGAATCCTGGATTGGCGACGGCGGGAGGATTAATTCGGGATACGGGTGGTCGTTGGCTAGTTGGATTTGACACAAATTTGGGTTGCTGTTTGCCCTGGCAGGCGAAACTTTGGGCAGTTTTTCATAGATTGACACTTGCGTGGTGGCATGGGTATTCTCAGGTTGAATTATCCATTGATTCTGCCATGGTAGTGGCCAATATTACTAGTGATCAGCATACGATGGTGCCACCTCTGGTGTTGGCAATTAAGGAGTTGCTATCCCGCTAGTGGGTCGTTCGCATCAGACATGTGTTTCGAGAAGGCAATCGTTGTGCTGATTGGCTGGCAGCTCATAGTGCTAAGCTATCAGTCGGAGTCTACTGGTTTGCGGAGGTTGTTGAGGGTCTAGTTTCGCTTCTTGTTGCACATGCTGTTGGGGTTACTTTACCCCGTGTTGCCATTCTGTAAATTTTGGGTGTAAACTCCGTTCTTTACCCAAAAAAAAAAAAAAAAGTCCAAATCGCTGGGAAGTCCAACATAAGAATGGTTGTTAGAGAACAAAAAGATACCCCAGATGAGAAAAACAAGTGAAAATGAAGAAATTCTGTAGAAACGCCAACTCTCTTAAACACTTCAACCTGCCAACTGGCAAGTCATGGTCAAAACTGAAACCCAAAAAGGGGACCCTGAAAGAAGATAACTTTTTCTTTTTTTAAAAGGAAAAAAACACGTACAAATATATTTATAGGTTAAAAAGACTAAATATAAATTAAAATAAGAATTTAAAATAATTAGACTAATTAAATTAAATTTTGTAAGTTTGGAAAAAAAATTATTTTTACTAATTAAGAGTAAAACATATTATTAGACTTTTTTAAATTTTAAATTTCAAATTCAGCATATCAGGATGATTTATTATTATTATTATTATTAAATTTTATAGGTTAAATTAAATTTATATTAATAATATTTATTTAATTTAATTTAATGTTTTTTATTGTATATATCTTGTATTATTTAGAAATATAAAAAAAAATTAAACTGTAAGAGAAGGTTGAACTTTTGCAAAAAGGAAATGAATAATTTATTAAAAAGTGAAGTTGAGTGGTTTGAAGGAAAGTGGTTGTTCTGGTTCTTTTGGCCGAGAATATACACATAAGCAAATTCCTTACAACACCTGGTTTGTGTACAAATCCAAAACAGAGAAAGGACTCAATCTGGAGTACGAGACTGAATCTGGTCTAGACATTTTCTCGAGAAAACAAAAACTTGACGGTGAAAAATTTTCCTGCTCGCGTGAAAGTTCTTTGTCTGAATCTAACAAAAAGCGAAACCGAACCTATACTAGATAAGCCCACGTTTGTCTCTGTCAAGATTCTCCGATTCTCTCTCTCTCTTGATCACCATCTCCTGTCCTTACATCCTTTGGTTAACAGAAAGTAACAAAAATCCTTAATTGTCAACTAACAATTGCAAAGATCGAATTTTGGTTGATACCCATCACTTCTTTTTCAAGGAATTTTTCTCTGCCGATCATCTTGTTGTCTGATACTTCTTTTCTGGTTGTTACAATCCATGAACGTAGATTTTAGGTTTCTGGGTCGCTCTGAAGTTGTATAGAGAGTTACTGAGCACATCATTAATAATCTGAGGAGAGATTCGTTGATCCGGGTAATCGGGTCGCAATGAAACAAGAATCACTTGATTACTGGAGGAACTATTTCAGAGCGGCGAACTCCGATATTTTTGGTATTATCGATTATGCCATCACGGTTGCTGCCTCTGATTGTCCCAAAGATTTTCGGTTGAGGAGGGATCGTATTGCGGAGAGATTGTTTTCTTGCAGACTTACCAGGTGCTCCGGATGCGACCGCGTCGAACTGGCGGTTCCGGATCATGATAGCGACGGGGAAAGTGATCGCTGCAAGATTAGGGATGGTGTTAGTGACGATGATGATGACATAGAGATCGATATTGAAGGTGGATGTGAGTTTGAAGATGGTAGTGGCAGTAAAGAGAGCAAAGTGAATAGTTGCAACAATGGAGAAGTGAATGTGAACGATTATCAGTTGGTTAGCAATTATGGTTATGATGAGGCTGAGGCTTTGACTGACGAGATCGAGGAGGAGTCTCAAATTGTTGGAGAGGTCTTGAGGATCAAGAACGTCCTTCTGGGTAGCAAAGATGAGGTATATATGCTCTTATAGGCACATAAACTAAGATAGTATCAATTTGTTGATTACCAGATAAGTTTCTGTGTGGACTCTTTCCTTTTCTGGTTCAGTTTTGAGCAGATATGATGCTTGTCTGGTGCGGAACTGTTCAAAGATTCTTGCAGGGTTTTCCATTTGCTCTCGTGTCTAATTGCTAGTTCTTCTTATGACAGTCTGATACTGTGTTATTCGAGTCATTGAGGAGGCTTGAATTGATGGCTTTGACCGTCGATATCCTTAAGGTTTGTTTCATCTTTTGATGTTGAATTGAAGTATAAGAAGCATTTCACTGTTTGTTTCGGGGTCTACAACTGATTTCTTATACTAACCGTGCTTGTGCTTGTGCTTGTCTTCTGATAGGCAACTGAGATTGGAAAGGCTGTCAATGTCCTCAGGAGACATGGATCAAGGCAAATTCGCGAACTTGCACGAACGCTGATAAAGTACTGTCTTCTCTTGCCTCAGCAGTTTGATTCTTCCTTTGTTATATTTCAGCAAGTAACATGATATTGATGTGCGAACGTAGTAAGCTAAAACACTGTTATCCAGGCTTTCAACTCTTGAGAATGCTCTGAACACTGCATAGCTAGTAGCTGCCATGACTTTGTCTATTTTAACTTTTTCCTTTGAAATGCAGTGGATGGAAGGTTTTGGTGGATGAGTGGTGTGATGCTACCAAGGCTCTTGGAGGTGGGAACTTGCTTATTACTATTAATGGAGAGTTTTGCATTTTTGCAATTTAAATTGTTTCTGGAATCTGAATTGGTAAAGGTTTTAGGTGATGAAGGTACTCCAGAGTCTGTTAATCCATCTGTTGTCGACGAAGAAGAAGAAGAAGGGCTTCCATCTCCTCCTCTAGATGAAGCAGTTTTCTTTGCAACTCAGCCCACTTCAATGGAGCTCTCGCAGGTGCTTGTCTTTCTCTTTAAATGTTTGATTAGGGCTGTTCAGTTGCTCGTGTATCCTTACTCCCTTTTCCTTTTCTGTTAATTTTTCTGTGCAGTTCTTTGATGGC
This sequence comes from Erythroxylum fimbriatum, assembly GCA_026770325.2. Taxonomy (NCBI): domain Eukaryota; kingdom Viridiplantae; phylum Streptophyta; class Magnoliopsida; order Malpighiales; family Erythroxylaceae; genus Erythroxylum; species Erythroxylum fimbriatum. Next base: position 825,416 of record JANZLH020000362.1, read on the forward strand.
ATGGATGATTACGAAAGTGAGTTCAATTTGCCCACCTCTTGTGTTTTCCTTATGCAGCTTTTGTCTTTTGCTTCTTTCTTTTAATCCCAAATACATTGTTTCAGTTCCTCAAAGCAGTGGGGATTTCATCAAGAACCGTGATAAAGGAAGAAAGCCACCGGGTGAGAACCAAAATATGACAAAGCGGAAACAGCATCCTACAAACGAGGCAAATGTTCTAATCAAGGACGACGAGAGGGAGCTAGTGAAAAGACAAGAAGCTCCCATGAAGGGAAGTAAGTCATCAAACAATAATTCTGGACCTGGAAGACCACAAAAGGCAAATGTTCAGCTTAAGGCAAGTAACGAATTGAAGTTGCAGCAAAATCCCGTAAAGATCACAAGTCAGAGAAAGCCTTCAAGTGTTCAACAAGATGTAAGCATGAAATTTAATGCAGTTCTGTTTATGGAATTTTAATGCAGTTTGAACATGGTGGATTCTAATTTTATCTTGTCTCTGTTTTTTCAACTAGAAAATTAAGTGTTCAGATGAAGCTGCCGTCCAAATGAAGCTTGAAGCCACTACGAGAAAACTCCAGGAACGTTATCAGCAGGCTGAGAATGGTCAGTCTTCTTCTAGAAAAATTACATGTGGTCCTCTTTTACATGTTTCATTTTCATACCGATACAAATTTAGTTGGAGCAATACAGAGAAATTCGAGTTTGGGACTGTCATAAATTCTCTCTATCAATGACCCTCACAGCTTATTGATAAAAACATTCTTCATTCTTGTTTAACAGCAAAGAGGCAGCGGACGGTTCAGGTGATGGAGTTGCACGATCTCCCTAAGCAAGGACATGTCCAGAAAAATCCACACGGAAGACCTGGAAACCATAGTCGGAACTGGTTACACGGCCGGAGGTAACTTCTGTAGCTTCGCCGACTGGATTTTACTGGCATATCCAACTTTCTTCCGTCCTCAAATTTGGTGGAAGTATCGACATATGAACTCTGTGGTACCTATCACTTGCTTGAGAGCACTGGGAAAAGAATCCAAGCATTGAAGTGAGACTATTCTGCATCCAAAGCAAACCAACATTTGGAACACTTTTCTGTGCTTATCAAATTAGGTATACGGGCATTGTTTCATAGAATTTTGTGGAGCATGTCAGAATTCTTGACTTGGTAATGTATTAACAATGTGTAGAGAACCCTGAACATGAGCCTGCCCACTTAAGCAACAGCTTCCCAGCTTACTTTTTACTTATTCCTACTTCTCAGGAAAGATTAGACATTTACACCATGAGAATGTAATACATGTATTTGCACAGAATAAGTTCTGTTCATTGATGATTCTGTAAACTCATTGATATAAATGTACAAGCTCATAGGAGATTTTGTATTTGATGTTAGCGGTTTAAAGTTTTTTCTTTTTAATAAATAATTAAAAGTAAGGTTGCGTATTATTAAACTTTTTTAAACTCGAGTTTATTACGTGATCGGAATAGAATTAGGAAAATAAAGAAGATACATTTTGTAAAGATAAGTATTTATAAATTAAATTAATATAAAATGTGTTGAGTGCTCTTTTAATCATTAAAGGAATGAAAACTGTTTTGAGTTTTGACTTTTTGGTGGCGGCAGCGTGCGGCGACGCTCCTTTGTCGGCGCGTGGAAAAATCTACCTTTCAAATCAGTTTTTGCGTGTCATGGATTGTTGACGCTGACCTAAGACACAACGTGTCTTGTTTTGCCCTGTACATCATTTTTGACTTTTTATCCAGTCGACAGTATTCCGTATGGGCCCCACGCGCTTGCGGCTCCACGTGATATTCATTCTACTTCCCACACTTACAAGCACATTCTACCTTTCATTTTCCTTATTTTTTATTTTTGCTTTGTTTCTATCTCTCTAGTCTCTATGCTTATCCTCTAAATTTCTTTTATGTAATAATATATAATTAATTATAAATTCTCTATAAAATAATATTTACATCATAATCATAAGTATTTCTTATATGTAAAAATATATATAGTTGTGAAATATAATGTATAAAATTCTTTTATTTGAAATATTGTAGATGAGGATGCATTTCTTCTCTTTACTACTTAGGTCAATTAAGCTATAACAAGGACATAACATATTTTCTTACCTTAATTATTTCATTTTTAAAAATAAAAAATTAAACAAATAAAAGAAGTCTCGCTGATCTGAAGAGATTCAATAGTACGTACCTTTACTCCTAATAAATAAAGAAGTTGCTTCCGAATGACCAAATGAGCTTCTAAACAATATTTGACTCAAATTTGATTATCTAATTGTTTTTTATAAGGTATATTTGAGTTGCAATTCTTTAATTGAAATTTAGCTAACCACCAATTAACTTTCAAGCAAGCAATTCAAACGTAGGAATGTTAATACTAGGTGGTCAATGGCCCAGCCTGACCATGGGCTGACCGTGCTAACCTGATCTATTTTATATTTTTTAAAAAAGGTTAAAAAAAACGACATCGTCTTTGAAATAATAGTCAGGTCAGGCTGACCACTTTTAGCTCGTGCTTCGTCCGTAACTCGGTCAACCTGGGTCAAATCGGGTTAGGATAAATCAAAATTGACATCCCTATTCATGTGAACCCTATAAAATAAGTTTTAGTTTCTAACCAATAAGAAAGATTTATCAACAATATATAAAATCAAGAGAAAAGAAAATTTCCCTTTAATTATTAAAAAATTTAATTATGAACTAAATTCTCTATCCCTCTTCATTTTTTAAAACTTGTGTTGCATATTTGTCATTGAGTGTTGTTAATAAACTTATAGTCCATGTAGCATGTTCTAATTAGGTAACACATTTTTCACCTACTCTTATGGGTTTGATGTTGGTTGTCCTAATTTTACATCAGTACCATTGTATGTGACATCTTGAAAATGGCATGAAGGATAGAGAATCTAGGCCATGGAAAACTTGTGGTGCTTAGCAGAAAGGCCATGGCTGGCCAAAAACTTGCAAATTCCTTCTTAAAATATTATATGGTCATCTTAAATTAAGAATATTGAATTTAAGATTATTTAATTTTTTTAGACTTTGAATTTTTTAAACACGAAATATTATTCAAATTTTAATTTTTTAAAAAAATAAGTTTGATTTTGATTTTAAACTCAATCATTTTATATTATTTGGAAAATTAATTTTTGTTTTATCCTAAAACTATAATTAAGCCATTATAATCCTTTTTTCCTTATATTTCATGACTCCTAAATTTTGAAATTTTCAATAAGTAGCATTACGTATTTTTTACAAATAAATTATCCGAACCCAATTATCTGACCCAAGATTAACTGAGTTTCGAGTTTCAAACCGAACCATAAGCAATTCAAACCAAGCTCAAATTTAATTCATTGTCATCCCTTATATAATTAAGACTAAGAAATTAAAAAGTAACTAAAAAAAACCGTAACTCCCCTTACAGAAGAAAGAAAGAGAGAGCTAGGTGGGTCTGAGGAAGGTCCAAAGACATGCACATCTTTCATTTTGATCACATGCTTTTGTCTTTTGTCATTTTCCAAGATTTGACTATCAAATAAGCCCTCACGAACCTTGACCATGTTCACGAACTTGGTAACTGAATTTGTCATATAAATGCATATTTGATCAATTCTTCAGGATGACTGGATAATCGTATGAAGTGGTCAAAATCATTCATCATTAATTTAAATCTACGGTCAATAGTGGGCTAGAATTTTATAATTTATTCATTAAATAAAGTTTTTTCTCTCCAATTATAATATTGGTCATTAGAAAATTAAAAAACCTAAGGTGGTCGTTTTGATTTTTTCTAACTTATAAGTTTTATTTACGAATAATAAAAATCAATAATTATTATTCTCCAAGTACGTCGTCATCATCACACTTAGTTCGAAATTTCGCAATAAAACAGAGTTTGGAAAGGTCTGATAATACGCAGCTTTATCCCTACATAATAGAGAGGCTGTTTCTGATAAACCCACGTGAAAATATACGTACTAATTTGTAGTTACAAACTTTTATTAAATTATTAAACTAATTAGTAACTTATAATTACCAATGTTCATAATTTTTGTTTCCAGCATAATATTGCCCCGATTGATAATATTTTTATAAATATATTTTCTTCATAATTAATGAGATTGTATCTATTTATTTTATATATTTGAATTAAGAAAACTTTCTTTTTACCAAGACTTTAAAAAGTCTTGTGTTTTATAATATTTAATATAAATTAGATTATTCAAGTCCGAATTTGTAGGACTAAAATTAAAGAAGCTACGGGCCTATATCTTATGTCCATGTCCTCAACCATAGCCAGCAATACGAGCCCACTACTAAGCTTTGCTTAATTGAGTTTTGAGATCATCAAATTAAAGAAGAAAGGTATTGTGGAAGATTAATATTATCATCATTATCATACCCAGTTTGAAGTCTCGCAATAAAACAAAATTTGGAAAGACCTGATAGTATGCAGCCTTATTCCTATATTGTAGAGGGACTGTTTCCGGTAAATCCACGTGCGGATGTGTATTGTAAATAATAAAATGTTTTTATTAATAATGATATGTTTTACGAGAAAATTGGTTAAAATTGTGTAATTTTCATGGCAAATCACATAAAACAGCCCCTGTGATATACTTGATTATTCATCTTAGCTCCTGTGTTTTTAATTCGTTCACCTTAGCCCCTGTATTTTTTATTCTCATTCAAGATACCCCAATTAGGTATTTTCGGACAAATTTGCCATTGGAATCAAGAGATTAAAAAAAAGTATTTCAATAATCTAAGGGTAAATTTGTCCGAAAATACCTAATTGGGGTATCTTGAATGAGAATAAAAACACAGGAGCTAAGGTGAACGAATTAAAAACACAAGGGCTAAGATGAATAATCAAGTATATCACAAGGACTGTTTTATATGATTTGCCCAAAAAAAAAAAAAAAATCCTACCACATATTATGCTCGACGTTCGCTCAAATTTGAAGGCTTCTCGTTGAATCATAAGAGTAAAAGTCCCGTGATTGAACGCGAGAAATTTAAGCAGCGTATGACTCAGCAACGGGATAGGGCTGAATACACAAAAAATCTGAAATTGTTTCTTCGGTCAACAAAATCAACCCACTTGCTTGTTTTAAATTAATTTTGCAAGCAGTCTTATTTATGCTCTAATCCGGTGTGCTCTCGTAGCAGCCACATCAATAACCATCACGGTCTTGTGTTGATATTCATAGTATACCTTTATCCCACCGCGTATTGCTTCTATTCTCTCATCGACCTTGTTGTCCTCTATATAGATTCACCCAAGAAAAGACAACCCTCTTAGGATTCTGATCGCTTCCTTTCGGTAATCAGGTTTTGTTCTGCATATTGGTTTTGAGTCATGAAGACAAAAGGACACAGCCGAAGCAAGTTCATGCGAATCGTGACGCTCCCATTAAAAGTTTTGGGCAAAGCAAGGGACTACTATGTCACGAGCATCACGGACTGTTCTATGAGTATCAGTCATGGTCATACCATGGCCTTGCCAAATGGGCAATTCTCGTCTATGCCGAGGAGTTTCAGTGTTAGCTCTGCAATGTCTGGAGAGAGCGACGATTACAGAGAGCTAGTGAGAGCTGCTTCTGTCAGGAGCCTCGGTCAGAAGAGCGAGTTGGAATTGTTGTACATGCAAGAACTGATGAAATCATCCAAAAAAGTGGGGTCTCAGTCTCAAGTGCTGCCTAAGAGCTCCAGTGTTGGTATGGGACGGATTGATGAAGACGCAGCATCCAATTTCGATGAAATTGGTGCGAGGAAAGTTGCTTATCCGAGGAGCAGGAGCTATGCTGTTGGGAAACCAAATGTTGTGTTCTGATTGGTTTAGGGACTTGCTGACCCCTGGTTCATGGTCTGGTTTGGTTTGGTTGGGTTTGATTTGGTTTTAAAGAAGCATCGTACTTGTATAAAATTTTGTTTGCAAGTGAACATTCGCTCTCTTGTTTGTTTTCAGCTTGAAAAAGAAAAGCAATTTTGCCGAGCTTTCATGTTTCAAGATTCATCATTCATCCATCTCCCCTCGTTTCTGGAAAGAAAAAGAGAATAATAGCATTGAGTGCATAATTTTATTTGAAGATATCCTCCTTTACATTACGCCTAAGGCCCCCCAAAAATGGTTTAGTAGTAAGTTAAATTAGTTCATAAGATAAATTATCTAAAGGAGGATTTCCAAAATCATAGCAAAAAAAAAAAAAAAAGTCGTTAAAAGCCTATTGTATTTTGTTAAGTTTCCTCTTAATTATTTTATTCTCAATTTTAATTTTTAAACCGTGAA
>JANZLH020000362.1:836125-847072 GCA_026770325.2 Erythroxylum fimbriatum
ATATGTTTTAAATAATATTTATATTCATTTATAATTTTTATTATAAAATAAAATATAATTAAAATTAAAAGTTTTTTTATTTTTATGCTGTGAAACAGACTATTGTATGAAACTCTTTCAAAAAAACTCTTTTTTAAATGACAGTAAAATACTCAAATGATTTTTTTAGAAAAATTTTTCTAAAATAAGATCTACGAAAAAAAGCTATACTGATAAAAGTTCTACTGATATAAGCCCAACTAAATAGAAGCTAAGCCTGCCAATAGAAAGTAATGCTTTTTTCGTTCAACATCAACGGATTCAGTAAGAAATCATATTAAAGTTGATCGATTTTTGGACCAAACTCAAATTTAAAATTTAAAAAATTAAAATTTCAAATTTAAAAGGCCAATTAATCATCCAAACTCCAATAAAAAATTTGAAAGGAGCCTAAAATTTGAGTGGGGCTTGAACCGTTGTGAATGCGAGAAACCCTAAGTTTAGGCAATGTGCAAGAAAGAGATTCCATAAATGGGATCGGACTCTTAAGATTGTTAAATTTTTCCTGATTGTGTTGAACTCAGAATATCAGCCTAGCCCAACCCATGGAAACGGGCCATCAACAAGTACAAATACAAGCCAGCTACTGTCATGCATGGTACATAAAAAGAGAGGTAAGCCTAATAAGTTCAATGGGGACCAGACATGTGGTCTAAATACTTCTTAGGAGTTGGGAAGGCTGATTGAAGAAAATCCAAATGCAAATACCATATGAAGTTTGGTCCAGAATTCATAACAGTTTTCGCAAAAATCAGTAAATGGATATGTGATTCCATTGGTGGAGCAAAACCTCCCCCAAATTACTCCTTATCTAAGTAGCTGTTAGTAAGGATGAGAATGCACCAAAATTAAATTTTGCCCGTTTGCGTATTCAGGTCAAGCAAGATCAACCTCAATAATAGTTTTTTTTTTGGGCTCAAAACATGTGATATATTATTGTGCATATTATTTAGCATACACTCAAAAAATAACAACCATGCCAAAACATGTGATATGTTATATCAAAGTTGGAATAACAAATAAAAATCAGCAAAGGAAAATGAGATAGAGAAACAGCTTCGATACAATAATAGCAGTAGATGATATGTCGAAGTGATGAGAGAGCAAAAACAATACAGAAAAAACAAAATAGACATCGCATCGCAACTACTTCCAAGGGGCATACACATATCGACTTTGCCCCGCCTTAACCAAAACCAATCCCTATTATTAACTAGGGGAAGAAAAATAGACATTTTTCTTACCCTCCCAGCATTTCTTCATTTACCCATCTTAGACCTGATACAAAACTTAAATGTTATGTTGATATTCTTCTTTCCAGATACACATGGAGAAACATGAGTACACACGATACAACAAATCTAGGTGAAGCAGCAATCATCAGAGGTCTTACTTCTCATATTGTCATTTGATCCCTTCACATGTGCTCCACTGCCTCCTCTTCTTCGTCCTCGTACTCACCCTCCTCATCAGCAGTAGCATCCTGATATTGTTGGTACTCGGAAACCAGATCGTTCATGTTGCTTTCAGCTTCAGTGAACTCCATTTCATCCATCCCCTCACCTGTATACCAGTGCAAGAAAGCCTTTCTCCTAAACATGGCAGTGAATTGTTCACTCACTCTCCTGAACATTTCCTGTATGGAGGTTGAGTTCCCAATGAAGGTGGATGCCATGGACAGGCCCTTTGGAGGAATGTCACAGACACTGGATTTCACATTGTTTGGAATCCACTCCACAAAGTATGAAGAGTTTTTGTTCTGGACATTGATCATTTGCTCGTCAACTTCCTTAGTGCTCATCTTGCCTCGGAACATGGCAGATGCTGTCAGGTAGCGCCCATGCCTTGGATCAGCAGCACACATCATGTTCTTGGCATCCCACATTTGTTGGGTCAATTCAGGGACAGTCAGAGCACGATATTGTTGAGAGCCACGAGAGGTCAAGGGAGCAAAACCAACCATGAAGAAGTGGAGACGAGGGAAGGGGATGAGATTCACAGCAAGCTTTCTGAGATCTGAGTTGAGCTGACCTGGGAACCTGAGGCAGCAAGTGACTCCACTCATGGTTGCAGAGATCAAGTGATTCAGGTCACCAACTGCAGTAAAACCATGTATATCAGTTTCTACATTGCGACAATTATCCAACATAATGACTAAGGTAGTACAGTAAAATCATTGATGATCTGAAATTATACAAAGCCAACATCAGAATGATGATTAAGCATTGAAATGGAGAAACCATCTCCACTTCTCTTCAAGAATTATAATGTCAATTACTGAACGATTATACAAAATTTTAGACATAGATTTCAGTCACGCCCAGAAGTAAAGAATTGTTAAACAGTGTTCAGTGCACTAAGAAACTGATTTAGGAACAATTAATGAAGTGGTTGAGGATATGGCAGTGTGACATGGACAACATTGTTTTGAACACCAATTTCAACCAGAAATTTTAAGCCAACAGATTCAAAAGCTAGGCAATTCAGAGCTACTTACAGCTGGGAGTAGTCAGTTTTAAAGTCCTGAAGCATATATCATATAAAGCTTCATTATCCAAGACCATGCACTCATCTGCATTTTCAACAAGCTGATGAACAGAAAGAGTTGCATTATAAGGTTCAACCACTGTGTCTGAGACCTTTGGGGATGGGAACACGGAGAAAGTGAGCATCATCCTGTCAGGGTACTCCTCACGAATTTTTGATATGAGCAAAGTACCCATTCCAGAACCAGTACCTCCACCGAGTGAGTGGCAAACTTGGAAACCTACATAAATAAGAGAAAGAGCAAACAAAACTTAGTTAGCTATTAAGTTTTACCCTTTTAAGAGGATATGAAATAACCAATGCATCACATTCTTCAACGTTAGAAATCTTCCGACAAACCTTGAAGACAGTCGCAATTCTCAGCCTCCTTTCTCACAACATCAAGAACAGCATCAATAAGCTCAGCACCCTCAGTGTAGTGACCCTTGGCCCAGTTGTTCCCAGCACCAGATTGTCCAAATACGAAGTTATCAGGCCTGAATATCTGCCCATAAGGACCAGTGCGGACACTATCCATGGTACCTGGCTCCAAATCCATGAGCACAGCGCGAGGAACAAATCTCCCACAGGAAGCCTCATTGTAGTAGACATTAACACGCTCCAACTGCAGATCTGAGTTCCCAACATACCTTCCAGTCGGATCTATTCCATGCTCATCACAAACAACTTCCCAAAACTTGGAACCGATCTGGTTCCCACACTGTCCACCTTGAACATGGAGGATCTCTCTCATTTTTTTCCCTGCATTACCAACAAATATGAGAAATTATATTTTTAAAAATCATTCTAAAATGTCAATCAAGCTAAATCTCACACATGCAAACTAGTTAATCCCGAAACAAATCACACCTTCCGTTATTAAGTTCGAAGTCATTAACTGATAAAACACAAATTTAATAATTTTAAAAAAATTAACTGATTAAGCGCAAAATTAGCAGTTTCAGAACAAAACCAACAGATTTAGGGCAGAATTAATTGATCAAGTAAAATCAATCGATTGAGTACGAAATTGATACATTTTCAAATTCTTAATAGATATACTGGATCTTTTATGTTTCATTAAAATAAAAACTTCAGACACTCAATCAGTGAACAGTTAAATAAAGCTCAAAAAACACGTGAGATCTAGCAATTTAACAACTCAAATTCTAGTTAAAATCTACAACAAATCTAGTCACGTTACAGTAGAAATGAGTACATTGAAAATCGGTATCATATTTACAATTAAAAAATTAAAAAAATCCGGCAATAGGCAAGAGTAAAACATATATCACAAAATACATAAAGAAAAAGATCAAAGTTCATTAAAAATGCACAGATCGGTTCAGATAAATACATAATGTGAACTTGAAACCATAGATCTAGAGCGACAGAGAGTACCTGAGAAAAGATTGCCTAAAAGAAATTTCAAATTTCGAACTTTAGAGAGAGAGAGATACTTGTGAGGAAGTGCAGCAGATAGAGTGGGATTTATATATAGAGTAGAGTGAGATCGGACGGTGCGTGATTGTTCCCTCCTATTTTGTTTGGACACGTTTGCCGCCGTTCGATGGTTGTAACGGACGGCCCAGATTTCGATTTGTTTTGATGCTTTAATTACGGTTTTATGTTTTTAAATTTTGGGGTTAAGCTTTGAATTGACCAGTTTGCCCCTAAGCTTGTATTAGTATATATCAGTCCTTTGACTTCGGATTGAAGTTGTTGAACAATTATTGACGAATGTCTTAACTCTTAAGGGTTAAATCACCGACATAAACTCTGATATATTTACCAGAATGTCCCCTTCTGATCTTTAATTCTTAATAAAATAAAAGAAAACACCTAATAACTAGTAAAGACAAAAAATAAATCTCTGAAATTAAAGAAAATGTAAGAAACATAAAAGTTAAGGTAAATCTCCGATACATTATTACTTTAACTATCCTTTTAAATAAGTATTTAATTATCTTTCGAAAAAATGTACGATAAAATGTATTCAATAAATTTATATTTAATTTTTTATTGACGTATACAACATTTGTTATTTAAATTTAAATTTATTAGAATTCACATTCTAATTTGAATTTCATTTAATGAATTTGTTAAAAGTTTTGTATAAAACATTTAAAATTTAATCAGTTTCAAACTTTTTATTCAATCATCTAAACATGATTAAACTTGGACTTGGGTTCGACAATTAAGTATGGTTATTGGCCCAGCTCGACCTTTTTAGAATACTACCTGAATTAGATCAGTTTCGAGTTGTATAATTTGAATCCATTCAAAACTTATCAAAATGATGTTGTTTTATAATAAAGTCAAGTTCTTTTATATTTAGGTTCGAGCTGATCTTCAAAAATCGAGTTTAATCCAAAGACTACTAATTACACTGGTTCAGTTATAATTTGGACTTATTCTCTATCAACATTTTGAATTTAACTAGAATTCGAGTTAAGCTTAAAAATTTTAAATAAAATTTGGCATACAAGTGTGTTTAAACATATAAATAAAAAGAATGGGCAAATAGGTAATTTACTTAGTTGCTTAGAGACAAAAGCCCAAGTCTATGGTCCAAAATGGTAATTTAAAAGAAAGTGAGTGTCATTTAAAATAATAATAAAAGATCGCCGGAGATATTTAATCTTTCGTGCCATTGGTGCTGTCAGGCCAGCCCTATAAAACTATTTGCTTTTCATTTGATAAATTAGCGTACTAATTCAAATCACCTCCGCATTATAGCGCGTGTAAACAACGGAGCTCCCCTCTATACATTTATAAATCAAATAAATATAGTAGCAAAATGGGTATTTATATAATTTTGATATAGTTTTATATGTTATTTTATGTACCCAATTATCATTTTACAAGTCCTAAAAACAAAAGTATGTAACAATTTAATGAAATTAGTAAATTCTTAAAATTTAAAATGTTAATTTGATATATAATTAGATTTTATATATCAAAAAGTTAATTCTTTGAACTTTTGAAAATTATTATTGGAATTTAGATCACAATCCTTAAATAAAATTACTAAATTAAAATTTTATTATATTTATTTTTTATAATCTAGGACATTCGCTCTTAATTTTTATCAAATTTTATTAAATCCTCAAAACTTGAATTCTTGAAATTTCAAATAATAAATATAATGTGATTGAATTATATAACTCTAATTGTATTTAAATTTTTTCATTTAGAAAAAGTTTCTCTATTAGTTAGGGGTAAGGTTGCGTATTATTGGACCTCTGTAAATTTCACTTATATTTAAATTTTGTATTAGGTTGTTGTTATTGTGTTTAAATTTTATGTATTTAAAATATATTTTCAAGTTAAATCATTATTGATGTAAATATTTTTTATAACTATAAAAATTTTAATTTGTTCAGTAAAGAATAATAATATTTATTAATTTCGAATTCAACTTATAAAAACAAACTAAAATTTTATATTTTAAAATTTTTAAAATAAATTATTAATTCAAAATTATATCAAAAAAATTGGCTAATAAGTTTTATTAAATCCGCTAAACTTAAATATTATGTAATTTTGTGGACCAAATTAAAAGTTAAAAAAAAAAAGAGAATAAAAGGATATCTGATGGGGAATGCGCGTGTGGATCGAAAATAGAAACTAACGAAAAAGACAAAACTGTGGGAAGAATAAGCAGCAACTCACATGAGATAAGGTTTCCAATCACAAACGCAGACATGTGAACTGCCGCTTTGCCACCCAATTACTATTATTATCATTGTTTCCCTCCCTTTTTTTGTTTTTCATCGCCAACCAACCAACCAACCAACCAAAGCATGTAACCTAAAAACTCTTGACAAAGTTAAGAGAACCTGACCCATTCTAACACTCTGGTTAGAACTTAACCGAACCATTTCTAGATCAGATTCAGATCTTCCCAACTCAAGTGAATGAGAGGTTTTTCCTTGCTTTGAGGAGATAGAATTCATGAAAAAAGGAGAGGGTTGCAATGGATTATCAACACATCAAATGAGATGCTTTCAACACTTTACTTGATCAAGGTGGTCTGGTTTGGCTTCCAATTATTGAAGCTGTGGCATCGTTGTCATTATTGCACTTTAATGCCACAGAAGGACCTAATATTGGTCGTTGACGGTGATAGTGCGTTTTCATGTGGGTTTCCTTCTCAAGGTTTGGGAACGACTGGGTGGAGTCAGGCTCACCCCAAAGTCAAGCTCGACTCGATAGTTTCTACTCGGAGCTTGGACCTGGCTTGAGACTTGATCTAGTCAGAGGTAGTCAAGCTCAAGCTTGACTTGGCCCCATTCATCTTATTTTTATAATTATCGAACTTCAGATATGGATGGCAATTGGGCTCCTAAAACATTATTCTTTTAAGGAGTAATGTTTCTATCCCGGCCAATTTCAACTCTATCCTCCACAAACCTAAAACCTTATTATTTTAAAGGTTAATGTTTCTTTCCCTAAAACGTGTATCTTTCTCGATGGTTTTAGATTGTCTTAATTCTTTTTCAAGCTACTATCATACAATCTCGAATATTAAACATGAGAATTGAGTTGAGACATAAAAAACTTGAAGTATCTCCCTCATGTGATATTCCAAGTATGAAAATTCACTTAAAATCGGATTCAGAATATCTTAATTCTTTTTTTAAGTAAAACTTTAATTTATTACTAATGTAATAAATCCAGAAAAATAATTTTTTAGACCTTAAAATTGACCAAAAATACCCTAGAATAACCTTACGAGAAATCTGAAATTTTTTAATGTTTTTTTTAAATACCGTAAAAAAACCTGTTCGGCTGATGCCAGTATTATGTCAGCGTACTGCAACGCTAACGTCATCCGCTAACACCACTTGCGAGTGGAGTTTGTGGTGCATGCGTCGTGCCTCAACAGTGAATGGCGTGCCCACACGCGCCGACATGTGGCGAGACAATGACCACCCACATCGCACGCGCCAAACGTACCATTCCTCGGGGTGATATTATGTGCCATCGGTGTCTCCATCGGGTCTGCCAAAAAATGGCAATTTTTGGTGAGTTCCGGGCCTATTTTTTAGCTCCCGTGCTCATTTTCACCTCATTTCTCAGGGCTATTCACATGTATACTATTTTCTTACAAGAAAAATTGATAAACAGAAGTTAAATATCCGAAAACCTTATGAAGAGAAATCCAAAAAATCTTCATTTTTAACCACCCGATCACGTCACCACTCTGATACCATGTGCAATACGTAGCGGTATCTTAGTTACGTATCCCGAATCGAACGTAAAAGGGCAAGAAATGAAGAAATAAAAAAATACCTGATTTTGATCTCCGTAATTTCAAATGAGTTTTCCGAAGTCAAAACGAGCGTGAATCTACCGCCACCTTCACAGAAACTCCTCTCCGAGACACAAGTAAGGTCTTTCTACAGTTTTCTCAAAACGTAAACTCTCTTAACAGGTCAGAGAATCCTTATGCTTACGATTGATTATATGCGCAATTGCAATAGACTTTTACCTTTATATATAGCATCTATATTAGATTTCCTCGTCACAAGATCGATATGGGTCTAGTCTACGCTATTTGAAATTCATTTTCTACCCTTACTTCAACCCCATAATTTATATAATTTATTGGGTCACTTTATTATTTTTATCTTGATTAAATTATGTAACTTAATCGATAATTTATTAAAAAAACTAAAAGATGTAATTAATTATTATTTAACTTTATGTAAAATTACAAAAATGTCTAACAAGCATGTCTCTAATCCTTCTCGTAATATGAATTTGTCGCAACTTTCGAATACATATTCGATAAATTATATTTTACTAATAACTGTTTTGATTTATATTTACGACATTATATTTTACTATTAACTATTTTCGTAGAAGTAGAACACACACTCGCAACCCTTCGACCACGTACTATGTAAACTGTATTTTTTGCAACTCTTTTCAAGAAATATAATACTTTTACAGTGTTTTCTATTATTCAATCAACTTAAGAGTAACGAGGCAGTGGCCTTCAAGAGTATACTTCCTTCTGTGTTGTAGCTTCAGTCTTACGCTTTCTTGGGCTTTTCGCATGTATTACTAGGCTTGAACCCGTTTTCGAATGCTATGTTAGCACCAACTAGCAAGAGAGGCATTTGTATCAAATTGCAATTTCATCAATGTTCGGATTGGGTCGAGTTAAGAAACAGTTCGAATTCCATTCAAAACTCATTCGTCTTAATTTTTTTATAAAAAAAAAAAACCTAAATTCCTCCAATGACTTTAAAAAAAGTATTTTCATATGAAAAATATTAAATAATGAAGAGATTCCATTTACATAATTAAAAAAACCAAGCTTGTCCAAAAGTTAAGCAACATGCATCATAAGCTTCAATTTGTCATCATTTCCCACTAATCCTTGCTTATTGTGTTATTCACTACATTGCAAACGCCGTGGTTAGAACTTGTCCTTTTGCAAATGAAATCATTCTTTTAACTATGATCCAGTCCAACTTATTCACACATTGAAGCACAAAAGGACAAGACGTGATTATCTGTGTCACTTGTACTGTTTTAACTCTGTTCTAATCTATCTTATCCAAACATTTATGTTAAATATACAAATATCAATTTAAATCAATTTTGTCACTTTCTTTAAAATTATTAATTCGTTAAATAATTTGCTCGAACCTTAATCAACGGAGACAGTAAAGCAATAATCAACTCCTTCGTTACTATCATGGAACAAGAACTCCTTGAAAATAAGAGTCAATAGCGAATGCTTACATGTACCTCGAACTTGGTCTTTTTTTCTTCCCTCAAACTATGGCTATGTCTCCAAATGTCAAGGTGAAAGCACATAAAGTCGTAAACTGAAGGCAATTTCAGCCGGCTTCTATGTAATTATTTCGCTTAATTAGTCATTGATATAATCTAATTCGTTCATTATTCCAACTAAGAATGAGTAAAACTTGGTTTAAAATTGTGTAAAAATTAATATAAGAATTCATGTGTAAATTGAGGGTTGACTCAGTTAGACAGATCACACGTAATTTTAAGTATTATTACATGCAATAATGTAAAAATGTTCGCATAATAATTCATATTCATGATTAAAATATTATATTATATTTTAAATAGATTTGAAAGAAATTTGATATAATTAATTTCATATTTTCATATTCGAGAAAGTAATTACAAATTTTTATATTTATTTAAATTTTAGAGAAAAATACTATTCAATTAATGAAAAATAAGGGATTTTTTTAGAATATTGATTTTGATATTAAAAAAGTTAATTAATTTCTTGATTTATATTAAATTGACAAAATTTACTAACTAATCAATTGTTTCACTGTGATGGGTCATGATGCATGCTCGAGGTGGGCTAGCAATTGTAGGCTTTATTTTATTGAAAGAATCACCTTTTTAAGAGAGATTTCTAACATTGCATCAATACAGGGGACTTTATGCTAAGTTGGTTGACGAATTGTCAGGCAAAGATCACACCACCGCAAGGAAGACGAGACTCTTGGGTCATACTATTTGGTCCCTACCATGTGAAGGGGAGGAGGTGTTGAAGGTCACAGAACATTTCATGACTTTGCTATTATATTAAAGCTGATAAAAAAGAAAAGGAAAGCCAGCTCCTCTTAACTATTGCTTTAGAGAAAGGGGAAAAAGAAAGACAAGGACTTGTGAGAGCACCAAGACCTTGAAAGAGAGCTGTCAAGTTGGTTTTGCTAAAAGATTTTTAGGGTTTAGGTCTAAATTTATTCTCTAAAAATTATAAATAATTCATAAACATAACATAGGATCTTATCTTTTATTAAAAAAATTAGAAAAATAACAAAATAATATCATGTTATTTTGTTATGTAATAATATGATACTAGCAAAATAACATTGTATTAATCGTGTAATTGTTACGTAATACAACACTTAGTGTCTGTTTGGTTGAACTTTTGGAGAGTGAATAATTTTTTTTTCCACCACAAAAGCATTTTTTTTAAGAAAAATGAGTGTTTGGCTATAAAATGAAAAATTATTTTTTAATAGATATAGCTTTTTTTACAGTTAAAATACAACTTTTTAAGAAGCTCAAATTTGGAGTTTCTAAAAAAAATACTTTTTCAGGTAGATTTTTCATATTATTAATGAGTCTATTTTTTAGTCTCTTTCGTCCTTATGTTTTACACATAATTTCCACAATACTTACAAATACATCTTCACGTTTTTTTTGAGATTTATATAATATTATTTGACTTTTTTATATGTTCTAATATTAGTTTTACTTATATTATAATTCATATAAAAGATTTGGATAGATTTATTTTCATTTATGTTTCATATGGTTTAAAATTATATAATAATTAATATATTGTGCTTTGCATATTGTTTAATATAC
>JANZLH020000363.1:17752-30095 GCA_026770325.2 Erythroxylum fimbriatum
CTCCAACGAGTCCACTTCCACGATCACGCGCCTATACCCCCAATCCCAAGCCAACATGAGACCCGAATAGACCCCCCAGAGCTCGGCTAACAGAGGGTTGCCGATGCCAATATTCTGTAAAAAGCCGGCACACCAGTGCCCCTGACAGGTTCTTATTACGCCTCCTGTAGAAGTAATATTGGACCCCGGTCGCACGGCACCATCCGTATTAAGCTTGACCCATCTGTCAATGAGTTTAATCCACCGGACGAAGGTACCCAAAGGTAACTCTTGGCCCTGAAAGACTCGATTTTCCATTGCACTGGCGTGGGTAATCCAACGAATGGTCTAAGGAATTGTTATGACACCTGTACGCCATGTTCTTGAAGGTTTGTTTACCTTTACATTCTCATTCAATACCTACCCTCTTTCTCTGACATTCTGACACATAGAAAATCTTATATTCTCTTCCATTTATTCATCTAAAAGTTTATTCTTATGTGCAAAAAGAAATGGCGGAGAAGAAAAGGGTATCAAGGAATAAAGAAGACACACTCTCGTCTTCTTTATTCAAGTAAAAGATACCAAGTTTTCCTTTATTAAGCTTATATAATCTATTTCCCTTCGAGTTAATTTCCTTATGGCTAGATCATGGTTCACACATCTTTATGCAGGAGCTATTCAAATGGTTCTAGCATTATATACAAGAAAAGGAATTCCAGTAATAATTAGAATTTATCTCGTAAATACGACACACACATTTTATCAGAATATTTTGATCAAAACTCTCTTAGTAATGAAAGTATCATCATGACTATTGCTCTGAACTTTAACATCAAGTTTGATGATACGAATCTACCCACAAAATTGAAAGTCTAAAACTAAATTCTTAGAGTTGAGCGAGATTCTACTGCTATCATGACCACACTCCATCGTCGGATCTTTTATAAAATGCAAAACTATGTTTTAGATCTAAACTTTCTGAACTATATACAATATGCCCTTTTATATAGTAGCTGACAAATCTCATAATGAGACCACAATCATCCAAATTTTACGACAATTGTCATCACAATAATTATTAAAGTTAAGTAATATTATCATGTTAATAACATTTTATTAGTTCATAAATGATATTACATCATATATATATTTTTCATAGTTATGTTTTAACCAAAGTTAAAAAATAATTTTTAAAAAAGTTGAAAATTAAAAAAAAATTGAAAATTTGTATAGATTTAATATTTCTTGAAAAAAAGAGAGGTGTATATCTTACCTTTTTTTCTTCTTAAATATATGTTAGAAGAGAAGAGGAACCAATGACTATAGTTTGCTTGATCGTAGGGGCATATCATTTTGGTATCTGGCCACCCAAAAGAGAGATCTGACCATATCTAGTCTATATTCTTATCTTTTTAGAAGAATTTTATCTTCCAAGGAGCTAGTTATAGCTATAGGACCATAAATAAAAGGTTTCTTTGTAATGTATTTGTCATCTGAGTGGTCACCTTTCTAAAGAAATGTCAACAACAATAATAAATAAACACATCCTTTATTCTTCGCTTAAACAATTTTTATTATATCCTATTAATTTTTTTCATATATTTATGTAAGGTTTATATAAATATGCGGATAAAATTAAATAACACAGAGTTGAAACCTCTGTTTTGAAATTCGGACCGGACCAGTCGGTTTGACTAGTTCGATCCGTGACCGGTCAGCTATCTGGTCCGGGTAACCTCGAAAAACCAGTCTTCAATGAATCAGTGCGAACCGGTAAAAATCGGTCAATTGATCGGTTAAATCGGGACTGGTCGAACCGGTTGGCCATTGGTTTAATAAATTTTTTTATTTTGCTTTTTTTCTTTCATGTGTTTTTTAATTCTTTCAAAAGTAAAACTTATATTTTCTCCAAAAATCTAACAGAAGTATAGAAATTTATATTATTTGGTATATTTTTCTATTTTTTAATATTACTAATANNNGGTTCGGGTGTATGGGGTAAGCCTGTTTGGCTTGGTTAGTTTTGTTATGCCTTTCTGATCAATGTAGTTGCGTGTTTCTTTTTAATGTTTACTTTCAAAAAAAAAAAAAAGAATAATCTCTTTCTATCATACTTTAAAATTTTTAATTTATTCAATTTTTGAGATGCTGATTTACCATCCGATTTGGGTTTTAAAAGATTGAGTAATATTGATTCGGATGACCATAAAAGTTATTAAAACGAAAACTCTTTAATTTTTATTTTTTAATAGAAAAGTTCAGGAAATTGACAATAATTAGTTCGTTTTGTTGACTGAATACATTGCCGTATTGTTGAATTCTAAACCAAGTCACGGGTTTCTTTTGAGTGGCGTTAGTTATCTATATATATAATATAATATATTAAAGTCTCTCTCAATAATTAAAAATTCAACGCTTGTGGGTGCACTTATTGATCAATACGGAACTTATTTTGGAATTTGCATTAAATAATTAAATTCATATTAAAATTTTAATATAAATTGGTCTAACTCAAAATTTGACCCAAATATATAGGGCTTGAGTTAATATGTAAAATGTAATACGTAGTACAGACTCTATTACGTACTCAGAATCATATATAAAAGGGTAAAAATGAAAAAATATAGAATACTTAATTTCAATTCCATTCCATGTTCTGAAGCAGTTTTTAATGTCGAAAAGAGCTCCTATCTTTTCGGGATAGTCGAGGAAGTTGTTTATCGACACTAGGTTTAGGTTTTTTTTACAGTTTCCTCAATACACAAGCTCTCTTAATAGGTCAAAAAACCGTACGCTTACGATTAATATATATGAGTAACTTTAAGAGGCCTTAACCTTTATATAACTTCTATATTGAGCTTCCTCATTATAAGGTCGACATGGACCAAGTTCACATTGAAAGGAATTTTTTTTATTAAACTTCGACTTATCAATCTAGATCATTTATTGGGCCACTTTATTGTCCTTATTTGTATTGAATTACGTAGCTTAACTGATAATTTATTAAAAGCTAAAATTATAATTAATAGTTGTCCACTTAATAGGGGAAAGACTAAAATGTCTAACATCAAAATCTTTATATAAATTTAATTTTCTTATAAAGTTAAAAATGAAAATAATTAATAGAAAATTATGTATATATAATCTCTTTATAATTAGTGATTTAAACTTGGAAATTAAGATTATACGCAACTCTTCTTCATTGAAAAATTATTAGGCCAAACCCGAAATTAGAATATAATTAATTATAGAATTTAAAACAATTAATTAGAGTATAATTAATTACAGATTTTAAAACAAGAATCAAAATTTCCATATAAGCGAGGCTAGTAACTCTACCAACATCACTAACCATTATATACCTCATGTGCAGTACATACTCTCAATGATTTGTAGGATTGGCTCATCAATACTATTCGTGCGACCTATTCATGACAATACCATGTAATTAGGAGTTCGTCACACTTGATATCGAACCATATAATAATGTCTAATTAATATGATCAGTGCATGAGACCATTAACCAAATTATCTAACACATGCATGCAGTAATCATATGAACTTTATGAAAAGAAGAAGAAGAAGAAGAAGAAGAAGAAGAGATCACACGTTGGAAAGAAACATACGTGAGTATATGCTAGAATCATGTATCTATGTACTATTAATTACAAGATTACAATTTCATGCATATACAAACAAATACACCACATTAATCACAATGCAAGTATGATCAAACTACCCTAAAGCAAATTTAAATTGTCTTACATTAAATTTTCTAGTTATATATCATAATGGGTAAATAATAATTAAATCAAATTAGTTATTTGACTTTGTATTATTAACTTATCAAATAACTTATTCAAAATACATAATTTGTATATTATTACATTCGCCTCACAATTTATTTAATATGTATTTAAGGACATAATTTTTATTTTAGATTGAAGTCTGATTAATAAAAATTTTGGCTTAATTGACTTAAAGTCAACAAATCAATTTTAAATTAAGTGAATTTCGTACCATGTTTAAATTTAGGAGGATTGACCCATTCAAACTTGAAAAACCCAAATTAATATAACTTAATTTAATTTAAGTTAACAAAAAGTATAATTTTCCTCCCCCCTAAAAAAAAAAGTATAATTTTCCTAGCTCTTGACTTGGTATTAAGTAGTGATTAAGGTAATAAGCCAGCTTACTCAATGACAATGGCTTCCATCTTTTCTATAGTGATATATAAAAGTAGATCCACCTACATTTATGGTGAACCCTACAATTTAAGGACGTTGTTTATTTTGTTGATTGTCATCTTTTCTTGTGCAAATAATGATATGGTTTGTTTTGATGAACTCCAACCAAATTTGATAAAAGATATTAATTTGGATTTGGTTGTGTTTGATCTTTTTTGGAAATAAAAGCTGATATTAATGATCCCTATTTAATATAAAATTTACATTTTTTACATTTTTGGTTAATTTAAAATTTAAATAAAATAATTTTTATAACATTATGATCTTTTTAAAATATTAATAAATATTAAAGTTTGATTTAGATTTTAATACAATTATTAAGATAAAAATGTATCTTTTTATCAAAAAGGGTAAATTTTATGGTTCGACACATTATTAATGTACTTAAAAACTATCAATAATCTTCTACACTTTTGATTTTACAATATGCGCCTCCCCACTGGCAACCAATATTTTAAAAATCGGACTGAAAGTTAAACAGACAAAGCAAGATGTTTAAGGTTTAAAAGGTTCAATCATTATTAGACCGGACTAAAAGTTGAAAAAATTAAGAAATTTGAAATATGATTGAAAGAGATTATCCTTAACCATCAAATAATTTGAAGTTTAATTGAAAAAAGAGATTATTAAATTAAAATTAATTAATTTATTTAAGTTTATAAGAACTTGTTAATTAATAAATATTGACAGATTAATTAATAAATTAACCATTTTTAACCATAAGAGTTATTAAGGTAAATTGATCTGAAAAGTTGAAAATCGAACAAAAAAATTTTACGGTTTAAAGTTTTTACAATTGTCATCAACTTCTATTATAAATTCCAATTGTGAATTTCAAAACGACGTCATAGAATATTATGTATTAAGAAAACGTTATTTTGGAGTTTACATTTGCTTTGTTTTCTTTAAATATCATATGCTTTGTGAAAGAAAATTGGTTCAATTATAGCTTTAAAGATGTATTATGAACAAAAAGAAACTTCAAGTAGGATTTTAAGAAGAAAAAATTATCAAGATTCAAAAGGATTAGGTTGGCCAAAGTCTAATAGAGAGAAATCAACTTGTTTAAGTCAAAGTAAGATTTTCAAAATGTCCCATAGAAGCCAAAAAAACAAGTGAACATAATAAATGAGGTTGCATTGAAGAAGAAATACCTATCATGATTTTATTTGGTTCTATTATTTTTAAAATTTTAATAATTAAATCTCATTAAAATTTTAATTTAATAGGTAATTTACAATAGTTTAGGACATTAGTTTAGTAATTATGAGTATAATATTTTAATATAATATAAGTTATAACTATTGAGTAATATTCTCATCAAAATTGGTTTAAAATATAATAATAACTAGAATATTGATAAAATAGTATAATTGACTAATTATTAAGATATAAGAACCTTTAAATGAAATAAAAATTATTAAGATTTTCTAAAAATAGTATTGTACTAGAAAAATATTCACCTATGTATATTGTTATTTGGTCACTAAATTTTTTTAAAATTATTTAGATAGAAGAGATGATAAAATATCATATAAACTTAAAACTTATGATTTAAGAAAATTACTCTATTCATTTTTAAAAATAAATTCTATATATTAGTAGAATTTATAATAATACATGTTAATTAAATCTTAAATTTATTAATAATTAATTCCAAATTATTGTTGTAAATTTAAGAGCAAGTGGGAAATATATGAGATAAGGTCACAAGGAAAAGGTTGAAAAGTGCAAAACAAAGAGGACAAAGTGTCTCAAACCCAACAAAATTAGGTCAAAGGTGGAAAGCTCAGACAATGGCAGCTCAGTATCTCCAACTCAAAAACACACAGCAGAAACCATCACCACCGCCACTACATTCTACTAGTATATCTTTAGTTAATTTTTGGGATCAATAAAGACAGGCTGGAAGGATCCAAACTCCAACCCCACTTCCATTATTGTTTCAGAAGACAATCAATCCACAGCCCCCAACACTCTCCCCAACAAAGTGATGTTTCAATACACAATGCAGTTCACTGAGAAAAACCCATTAAGCATTTACTCGGCAGAAGAGCAATGAGAAAAATACATTTTAGAGATGGAAAAGAAAGATTGCTAAAAAGCAAGGAAAATAGCCCTTAACTCTTCTTTTTTTTTTTTTTTTGGTTTCTTCCCTTTTCTTGCAGCCTCTGCTAAGCATCTTTTCATCACTTTTCTTGTGCTTTTGCCCCCATCTCTGTCTTCTTTCTTTATTTTTTTCCTTCTTGGAATCAAAATTTTTGGTGTGGTTTTTGCTTACTTTTGTTTCCTCCATTTCTCTGCTAGTGCTTCCTCTGCAATCGGCTTCTTATTTCTTTGTCTCTTTCTTTCTGTTCAAGCATTTGGTTCTTTGATCAGCAAAGTCCAATTCCTTTGTATCTCCTTGCATTTTTGTTTTAAATTTGGTAGCTTTTCAATCTGTTATTAACCGGATTTCCATTCCTCTTGGGAATTAATGCTGATAGTTTCTTGGTTCCTTTTATCAAACTGTAAAACTTTGTCTTTCTTTTTATTCTAGCTTGTTCTTGGGACTAGAAAGATTGAGGCTTTCTATTTCTCATGCAGCTTCCAATCCTATAATTCAGTTTCTGAGTTCTTGAGTTGTGCTTCACATGGTCTAGAATTCTCATTTTTGCTAGTTCTTTCTCTTGGTTGGAGTCTGAAGTTTATTCTTGAGCCTTTCTGTAAGTTTCCTGAGAAAATTCATTCTTTAGCTACAATTCCGGGAATTTTCTGTCTCAATCTCACAATCTCTGTTGATTCCCTCCAAATGGTCTGGACCTTTTTGCTTTTTCTCTTATTTGCTTGATCGAAGTCATCAACTTTCTTGATTTACCACAAACTTTATTCATCGTCCGTTATACCTTGTTTGTGTTCCCATGGGAATCTGTCATGGAAGACCAATTGAGCAGCAGCAAGACCTCTCAAATGGCCAAGCACTATCCATTGAAACCGACCCACAAGCACCAAATTCACGCACCAGCAAGACCTCGAACTTCCCTTTTTACAGTCCAAGTCCCTTGCCAAGTCTCTTCAAGAATTCTCCTGCAGTGTCCAGTGTAAGCTCCACACCTTTACGTATTTTCAAGAGGCCTTTTCCACCACCTTCTCCGGCAAAACACATTCTTGCACTGCTTGCACGAAGGCACGGCTCTGTCAAGCCCAACGAGGCCTCAATCCCGGAGGGAAGTGAGAGTGAGATTGCTTTGGACAAAAGTTTCGGATTCTCGAAGCAGTTCTCGAGCCATTATGAGCTTGGGGAAGAGGTGGGTCGTGGTCATTTTGGCTATACTTGTACTGCCAAAGCCAAAAAAGGAAGCTTGAAAGGCCAGGATGTGGCTGTCAAAGTTATTCCAAAATCTAAGGTTTATTTCTCAGCTTCTTATTGCCTGTGACATTTATTTTCACTATCAATCATTTGCATCAACAATTCTAGTGAAATAAAGCATCTTTGGGTTACATATTTGGTTAGCTTGGAATTTTACAGATCTGAAATTTTCTATTAGTAACAGTTTCACATGTGATAGAATTGCTGTCCTCTGCTCGTATGGTGATTTTCTGATTGAATCGATGTGGTCTTTAATTTGATAGATGCTGGCTATCACTTACAAAAGATGCGAATGTGGCACTCGATTCTCCCTTCTTGTCAGGGAAATTTAATCCCACTGGAGGATTCTGTGCCTGCAATTGATTGGAGACGTGAATATTGATGAGCAGTTTCTAGTTGATTACAGGGAATATCATGATTGGGAGTTCATCTTAATTGAATGTAGATGCAGAACAAGTTTCTCGCACTGCTAACTTTGATGTCTTTGAGAATTGAGAAAGCATCTTTAGTGCACACTAGTTTTTGGTTAAATTTTTTTCCTTTGAAGTGCCAGTACAACCAACTCTGTTGTATTTTTTGTCAACTCTGAGGCCAAGGACTATCTATTTTTATCTCATGAAGATTATAATACTTTGCAGATGACCACAGCAATTGCTATAGAGGATGTGAGACGAGAAGTGAAGATCCTACGGGCTTTAACCGGACATAAGAACTTGGTACAATTTTATGATGCCTACGAAGATGATGAAAATGTCTACATTTTGATGGAGTAAGTTTGGTTTTACCAGTTTTTTCTAACATACATTTAGTATCTTTTTGGTAATTGAAGAATTTCTTGTGTTCTGCGAAGCTTTCTAATAACTTAATCTTTTGTGCTTCTTTGTATTTCACATCCAACTACTTTATTTTGATGACTAACTCACTAAGGCTTTTATGGTTGTAAATCTGTATCGACATAACCAACTTTCTTGTGTGGTTAGTATGTTTATCTTGTGATATCAACAGTCTCTGCTTTATGTTTCTTTGCAATTGATGTCTATAATTGATTGAAAAAGATGTATGGACTATTTAAGGTCATGAACTGTTCATGTTATGGAGTTTGAGGATATAGCCATTTGGATCTTACCATTTGTGTATTTTGATGCCTTTTAGGCTGTGCAAAGGTGGCGAGTTACTGGACAGGATACTTTCGAGGTACACTTATTTTAGAGACAGTTCTTCTTATGGTATATGGCTTGCTTGTGCTATGAGATTGGTAACTGGATGAGGTTCAATTTGTGACATATAGGGGAGGAAAGTACTCAGAAGAGGATGCAAAGTCAGTTATGGTTCAGATTCTTAGTGCAGTTGCCTACTGTCATCTCCAGGGTGTGGTTCATCGTGACCTGAAGCCAGAGGTAATTTACTGATAAGAAAGTGGTTGTTTAACTAATATTTTTCGTTGCATCTGTCCTTTTTCACGTGAACAAGCAATATGAGAAGTTCGGTAGAAGGAATTTAGGAGTTTGTTTTTTGTCTACAGCTTGCAACATTTGACAATTTTGATTCGGGTAGTGCGTTACGTTCTATGTTTGACTTCAGACTCTGACGTACTAATAATGTGCCGTGTTGGTGTTTCAGAATTTCCTTTTTACTTCCAAGGAAGAGAATTCCCAATTGAAGGCTATTGATTTTGGACTCTCTGACTATGTAAAACCAGGTAAGACTGCATAAGCTGCCTTTGTGACTTTTCTCCAATGTTGAAGAAAGTGTTTGACCATTACTTTATTTGCAGATGAGAGGTTAAATGACATCGTCGGAAGTGCATACTATGTAGCTCCAGAAGTTTTACACAGATCATATGGTACTGAAGCAGACATGTGGAGTATTGGTGTGATTGCCTATGTTCTTCTATGTGGTAGCCGACCGTTTTGGGCCCGTACAGAATCTGGAATCTTTCGAGCTGTCCTCAAAACTGATCCTAACTTTGATGAAACTCCTTGGCCTTCTTTGTCCTCCGAAGCTATAGACTTCGTGAAAAGATTGTTGAACAAGGACTACCGAAAGAGACTAACAGCTGCTCAGGCACTATGTAAGTTGGTGAACACCGTCAACATCTTAAAGCCCTTCCTTTAGTCATCCACCTTGTGGTTTATGGAATATCATTTGAATGGTTATGTGATGTACTTCACCTTGGTCATTTCTTATTAGGTCACCCGTGGCTAGCCAGTCATCATGACGTCAAGATTCCATTGGATATTATAGTATACAAGCTTGTAAAGGCTTATATATGCTCATCTTCTCTACGGAAATCTGCACTGAGAGTAAGGAATACATGCTGTATATGAGCATTTTGCATCCTCATCTTTATTTTTGGAATTCTTCATCATAACTTCTGTTTGTCGATACGGTCTTGAGACATAATAGCGATGTCTTGAATTCCTAAGATATTAATTCAGCATCTGCTTCATTTATTGAAGTACTGCATTCTTATTGAGGACTAATAGTAGGTCATTATAGGCAATAGAGAAATGCCTATGTAAGTAATGAATGCATAATCTGAATGGTACTAGTGTTGGATTTCTCTGCAACATTGAAGCAAAACTTCATGCCATGAAACTGCAGTATTTTTGTAGCTTTCCCATAACTGTACCATTTGGCGCTTATTTTGAGAGATTAACGCACTGCTGTTATCGTGACAGGCTTTGGCAAAGACATTAACTGTAGCTCAGCTAGCATACATCCGGGACCAATTCAACTTGTTGGGACCAAACAAAAACGGCTTTGTTTCTATGCAGAACTTTAAGACTGTGAGCCCTTTTTCCTATTGCACCTTTCGGACAATTTTTCAACTTCCATATATTTCATCTTTTGACTAAGATTAATGCCTCAATCAACAGGCAGTAGTCAGGCACTCTACTGATGCAATGAAGGATTCAAGGGTCTTTGACTATGCAAACATGGTAATGCTTAAAACCTATTGATAATTTAATATAATGATGTTGGTTTTAACACTTTCTCAAACTCGATATCTCCTTGGAATGGTGGCTAAGTGACTATCCTTGTTCGGTGCAGATTAGTTCTGTTCAGTACAGAAAGTTAGATTTTGAAGAATATTGTGCAGCTGCCATAAGTGTGCATCAACTAGAAGGAATAGATTGTTGGGAGCAACATGCTCGCCATGCATACGAGTTCTTTGAAAAGGATGGAAACAGGCCCATCATGATTGAGGAACTTGCCTCGGTATGCTCTCTCTCTCTCTCTCACACACGCACACAATCACACAAAAAAAACACATATTTGCTGCATGAACAGGCATTCCATTGACAATGACAGACCTTATCTTCAAAAATATATTTTGGAAGTTCAGAAGAATTGAGTTTAGTTATGGAATATCAGACAATGTTGATACCGGAGTTATCATGAATGGAATAGGAAAGCTGAAAGTGTAGGTACTGATTCATCATGCTTGAATCTCATCGAACCAATTCCTTCTTTGATAATGATGAAAGTTTCGAGAACTGACTAGGCCTATTAACTTGATGCAACTTTTCGTAGTTTATTACTCCCAAGAATTTGGTAAAAAAGTTTAACCAATGACGTTAGTGACTGTCTTGGTACATGGATACAACTTGGCTTTTCGTGATAATCAACAATGCCTCTTGTGAAGTGAGCAACATGAGATCGAAGGACGGTATCGCACTGAAGTTCCACTGAAGTTCTCTATCCTGTGAGGACATGAAGTTGAGAGACTTATGTTACAAGCACCATTCCCATAGTTTCAACAGTGCCAGTGCATGCATACTGGCACTTCAGAGAACGGGTGTTCGATAGAGATATTATCAGTCATAGGAAGCCCTTCAGGCCTATGATAAATAAAGCAGGACCGATAACATCAAAGCATGTTTGACCGCAACCTTGAGATGGCCATTTTTTAGGGGATTCAAGCAGAATGTCAGGAGTAGCAAATTGTTTTCTGGAAGTGGCAGGAATAGGATCTTGATCTCATCTTGTGTATTTTGCATATATATTGCTTGGTGAACTTGGGAGATTGTTAAACGAGAGTTTTGATGGATTGGAGAAAAAGAGGAATTTGTTTTAGTAAGAACTTGATGATGTAACTCAGAATTGGAGGATGGGGCAGCACTATCTTCCATCTGAAATTCCAAAATGGAGATGCAATAATATAATTCAAAGGCAAAGAAGAGAAAAAAAATAGAAATTTTAGTACTTAACTGAGGCTAATACAGTTTTGTGTTTGCATTTACATGTTTTCGCTTCCAAGTAGATTACAGCAGCAAAACTTTCTGTTATTTTTTGTTCGCAGGAACTTGGACTAAGCCCTTCAGTACCAGTTCATGTGGTCCTCCAAGACTGGATAAGACATTCTGATGGGAAGCTAAGCTTCTTAGGTTTTGTCAGACTACTTCATGGAGTTTCATCTCGCAACTTACACAAGGCTTGACACGAAACTCCGACCGATATACTAAAATTTTCCTTTGTTCAACAATCTCGAACCAACTCCTCGACTGAGAAATTGCGGGGCAAATGACGAGCCAAATTGACGTGAAGAAATCCTGTGCTCTTTCTTGCTAGCGGCGAATGGTGCCTGCTGATTAGAAGCCAGCCATTGTGGTATACATTGGTGATTAAACCATTTGTGGCAAGGTCTCATGTCAAGAATGTCTTCATGTTTGTTACTTTTTCCACATTTTTGATAATTTGGATTTAGAGGATTGTACAGATGAGGGTAGAATGGAATGGGAAGGTGTATTTTAGGATCAGT